>SNQJ01S0012658.1:72836-90618 GCA_010110895.2 Picea sitchensis
CTTAGAGAATCCCAAGTAATATGAATATTAGACAGGGGGAGTCTATGCGATAGCTGTGACAGACCAAAGAACCATCCTTCGAGTAGCTTGTAGAGTTTGAGAAGACAGATTCAGAGCAATCAGTTAGCAGAAGTATAGTTTGATATATTAATCAAGACTTCAAGATAATATAGTGATAAATGGGTCAACATTATGGAAAATTGTGCAAGTAGAGTCTTGGACAGTATGGACAGAGATGGATTCTTAAGAAAACTTTGCAGGTTTGGATAGATATATGATAGTGGATGACAAAATGGATTCATAGATTGGTTTAGAGAGTGGTTCAAAGAAAAATGAACATTATCATAATAGATGATAATTACACAGGAAATGGCTCGAACAATGCTAATGGATTCCAAATTGACAGATATTTTTTGCACACATGCAGTGCAAACATCAGTTCACATTCAAAACAAAGTAATTCTCAGAAACAACAACGAAAAAACTCCCTACGAACTATGGAAAGGAAGCGCAGACAACAACCTCTACATCAAGGTAACTCAATGTAATATTTTATTAATTGAAATTTATGTTGATGATATTATTTTGGAAGTACTAATGAAAGGTTAAGACATAAATTTGCAAAGAGATATGCAGAATGAATTTGAAATGTCATTACTTGGAGGACTATCCTTCTTTTTGGGTCTTCATATATGTCAAAGAAACCAAGGAATTTTTATTTCTCAAACTAAGTATATCGGAGAAATGATAAAGAGGTTTGGAATGGAAGATTGCAAACCGATTACCACTCTTATACAAACCAGTTACCACTCTTATGCAAACTAGTTGCAAGTTGAGCAAAGATGATGATTCAAATTCTACAAACTAGAGGCAATACAGGTCAATGATTGGTAGCTTACTATATGTGACAACATCCAGACCAGATGCAATGCAAACAATTGGACATGTGGCATGATTTCAAGAAGCACCAAAGGAATCACATGTATTAGAAGTGAAGAGGATTTTCAAATATCTCAAAGAAACATAAGAGTTTGGATTTTGGTATCCAAAAGGAAAGGATCTATCACTTATTGCCTACACAGATGCAGATTGGGCAGGTTGTATTGATGACTGACAAAGCACCAGTGAAGCAATGTTCTACTTGGGTGAGTGTTTAGTATCATGGCTAAGCAATAAACAATCATAAATATATTTATCTACAACTGAGGTAGAGTATATTGCAGCAACATCGTGTTGTACATAGGTTCTTTGGATGAAACAAACTCTGACATATATACAGGTTGAGTATGATGAGCCCATTCCAATCTATTGTGATAATACAAGTGCCATCAATATCTCAAATAACCCTGTAATTCACTCCAAGACGAAGCACATTCCAATAAAGTATCACTTTCTACGGGAGAAAGTTGCAGAAAAGAACATCAGAATTGAGTATGTGGGCACAAAAAAACAAGTGGCAGACATATTTACAAAACCACTTCCACATGAAGCCTTTGAATATCTTCGCCATAGACTAGGAGTAATTTGTACTCCAAAATGAATACTTTTGAATGCTTATCTTATATATCTTAGATGTACATGGGGAAACACCATAAATAGGACAAAGGGGGAGAGATTTATCAGATGCAAAAGGTAAATGCTTGGAGAGAGAATAGAGGCATGTTTCCAATGGGAGTGATTGTCACAAGGGAATAATGAGCGATATGACTTCAGAGTGATACTCTTTATCAAAGGGGGAGATATTATTCATATGAAGGGAAAGAGAGTAATCAGAGGATTATAAGCACAAATAAAAATCAAAGGCACGTAGATAGGGGGAGCATACCCAAGGAGAGTTTAGTTAGGGGGACCAACCCCAAAGGGATATACCCTTTTACATTGATGTCAAAGGGGGAGAGATAGAAACATTGATAAAGAGTATAAACATGAATGTTATCATGACTAAGTGTTTCCATCAATGCCAAATGGGGAGATTGTCAGACAATTGGCTTAGGTTGATGGATAGTTGGTATGGATTGTTGGTTGTCATTGATGTTAACTATTGGAGAGTGATATTGTAGATTGATGTCAACCCTTAGTGATTGATGTCAACCCTTGAAGAAAGTACGATAGAGAATTCCAAGAGCACAAAGGTTTGGGTAATGGACCTAATTTTGTTTGATGTAAATATGACTCATTTATGTCTTGTCATGGTTGATAATAAGTACAAATGGATTAACTCCAAAGTGATCCCCTTATGGTGAAATTCCACACGGGAAGATGCTTTGCGGATTGAATTATCCTAGAAGAATGGTTAGAGAACCCATGCTTATTTTTGGAATAATGAGATGAAGGTTAGTGAATTTTTCAGTGAAAATATCCTAGATGGATATTGCTTGTCATGCCATTTCTGGTGGTATGTGGAACGTCACATAACTCCTCACGGCTAGAGAGTTATGGCCATGAGAAGTTGGAGAACCCATGTTTGGGTAATGGACCCAAGTTTGTTTGATGGATAATGGTATGAGTTTTGATATATTTGCAGGTAATACTATTCTATATGGATGATACATGTCATTCCATTTCTGGTGGTATGTGGAACGTCACATAACTCCTCACGGTTTGAGAGTTATGGTCTTACGAAGTTGGAGGACCCTTTTATGTCATCTAGAAGCCCCAAAAGGTCAAATTAGTCAAAGTGGTTTAAGAGATTTTAAAAGGTAAATAATAAAGTGAAGTGACGAGTGTATTTTAATTCAAAGTGAATATAATTTAAATTATTTCAATAATAAATTTAATGGATAAATTAGAATTGGGTTAACCCTAAAATAAGGAAAGTGGGCAAAGTGACCTAGAAGATGTTTTTAAGGAAGCTACTTGGAGAGTATAAATAAGAGGCAAGGCTCTCTCATTTTACACCACACTTGAGAATATTGAATATATATAGGTGTTTAAGGTAACCAAAGTATATCTAAGCCGTATTTCTGAGGGAAGGTGAATAAAAGAAGGCTGGAATTCAAGGAAGGATAAATTATTTTGACGATGCTTTCTAAGGTATGTTATTTACAGGTCATCTCACCATTTTCTCAATAAATTTGTTTATAGAATGATTCAGACTGTGAAACTTCTATTCCATTGAGGAAACATATCCAAGTATCTGTGGTAAAAAATTCAGCTTGTGGGTCGTTGTATTTTTGGAGTTACACTCCATGGAAAATAGGGTTTGTGCCTAGTCCTGAAACTAGTCAAAAACAGGTGTTTCAGGTAAAAATGTCATAACTTCTTCATAACAGATCCAAATTCAGTAAGATAAAATGTTTTGGTTATAGTATAGTATTTATTATGTTGTGTAATAGTTTCATATTTATTCAACAAATATTCCGTGCAGGGAACGCTCTACAAGGTCTCTCTCTAGAATAAGCCATAATTCAACAAGCTATGTCATTTTTGCTATGACTCCTTTTCTGAGAGGTTCCAAGTAGTGACACCTGGAGGAATTGCACAAAACACACTGAATAAAATTATGTATCAGTTTCAGATCTTTATTCATTACAGGTACAAAGTTATGATTATTTCAAGTTAGGGTTGTTGACTAATCCAAAACTAGTCATGTGAGACTAAAGAAAAATTTGATGAAAATGATAGACTCTTGTTGTTTAAAGTTAAGGAAGGTTTGTAGGTATGTGATCATATACACCATGTCTATTACAAAGTCACAAACCATATTTTATGATGAAATTGATGAGGGATTTTGGTTGAGGTACAAGTTGGGTACATGGTTGAGACAAGTAGTTGATGAGTTGGCACATACATGAGGTGTATAGTTGATGATGTTGGTACATATTGAGGAGTCATAGTTGATGAATACTTGACACATGATTGGTACATACTTGGTACATGGTTGGTTGCACTTGTTTATGGTACAGGTTGATTATATATTGTTTGGTCCAGGTTGGTGCATGGTTGATGCACTTGTTTATGGTACAGTTTGGTGCATGGTTGATGCACTTGTCTATGGTATAGGTTGATTATAGGTTGAGGTACAGGTTGATGCATGGTTCAGGTTATTGGTATAGGTTGTTTGGTACAGGTTGATTGGTACAGGTTTACAACATTATATCTCAAAGTGATAGTGTGATAGTGGTTCCATCATTCTACTTATACGTCAGGGTGGTTGGATGGGGCAAGGATAGGTGGTTTTATCCACCTTATGGTTGTATCCAGAGAACATAGGGGGTTGTATCCTCCTTCTGGTTGTAGCCAGATAATTGGGGAATTGGAACTTCCCTCATGTTGTAGCCTGAGAAACTAGGGGGTTGGAGCCTCCTTCCAGTTGCAGCTGGAAAACAAAGGAAGTTGGTGCTTCCAATGAATGTAATTCTTCAAGACATATAATAAAAATAATTTCGTGGTTTTCTCCCACTTTGGGTTTCCACATAAAAAACTTGTGTACTGTGTATGTTTATGATTGTTCATTTTTTCATTGCTTATTTACTCTGCAGTTATTGGATGACAATTCTACATTGATATAACACTTGGATTATATGGTTAAAAAGGATTAAATTGATCTATTACTGATTCGGCCCCCTCTCAGTATTCCAAAAATATTCTCTATCAAGGCTTTGAATTCCTTGAATTTACTGAACACTTCATCTTTTGATTTCAAAAAGTAAACCTAGGTTTTACGAGAATAGTCATCAATAAAAGATACATAATATACATACCCACCGGTGGAGGATGATGGCATTGGGCCACACACATTTGAGTGAATGAGTTCCAAGACCTCTTATTCTTTACTGTCTCTCTTCGGAAAAGGGTTCTTGATGTTCTTCCCTTGTGCACATCCATTGCACACACCTTCATGGTCAACCTTGAGTTTTGTAAGACCTGTGATTGCTTCTTTCATGGTTTTTCCTTTAGCCCACATAAGAAATTTTCCATCGATAAAGGAAACTCTAAAGCCTTTATTTTCTAAAGATGATATGGAGAGTATGTTCTTTGTCAAACCTGGTACATAGAGTACATCCTTCATCTTCATTGGAGTTCCTGAATTACGCTTGTAGTTTGATTCTCCTACTCCCTTGATAGGGTATTGATAATCATCTCCAAGTGTAATTTTATGGGAAAAATTATTTTCTGAAAGGAAAGAGAGAATGTATCTTTGATCTGTCATGTGCTTGGAAGAATCACTATCACTGAGCCAAGTGTACTCTCCAGTTGATACTGATCCTGAGAGGGACGAGATTAAGACATAGTCTTCAATTCATTATTTTATCATCTTTGTGGGTGGCTTTTCATCTTCAACTGCATGGGCATGATGCCTCTTGTTTTTCCTTTTGTGTTCTTCTCATCTATCTGGACAATGTCTCGCAATATGTCCCATCTTGTCACAATGGTAGCATTGGTAAGATGATAAATCTCTTTCTTTTCTTTAGCCTTTCTTCTAGAATCTCCTTGGTTGATATTATTTATGTGTGAATTTTTTTTGGGGTTGAGACTCTTTATGAGTTTCTTTTTGTAAGTAAGACTTCTTTCTTCCTCCTTTAGTGTGATTAGATAGGGCTTGATCTTCATCTCTTGATAGTAAATCTTCTCGGTTAGCTACTCTTGATTCTTTTGAATACATTCTTCCCAAAGACTGTCAAATTTTAGTTTCTCTTTTCTGGTATAAATATTTTGGATGAATGCATCCCAAGGTCTTGTGAGACCATTAAGGGCCATCATTATGAGTTTGTATTCATCTATAGTATCTCCAATTGCTTCTAGCTGTTCTTTGAATTGTGATATTCTTGAGAAATGTTCCTGGATCACTTCTCCTTTCTGCATCCTTGTACTCTTGAGTTGAGTTCTTAGATTCATCTTCTGATTTATGTTCTTTCCTTCATATAACCTGGTTAGGGCATCAAACATTTCTTTTGGAGTCTTCTTTGAAGACACTTTAGGAATCAAGTGATCTTTGATAGAATCTGTAATGATTCTTTTAGCCCTAATTGTGTCCTTTTGGTGCTTTGCTTTATCTGCAGCATCGGCAGGTTTTGGTACATCTTATTTAATGAATCTTGCTAGGTCATTCTCTTCAAGAATGAGTCCAATCCTATACTTCCAGGCACAAAATTTTTCCACCCCTTCTAGCTTGTCAACAATCTTAGTGCTTGTAGACATCTTTTACCTGGAGCTAGGAAAATGACTGAAAAATGAAAATGCTCAAAATTGAATTCTGAACTTACCAAGAGGTGCGCTTGGCTGAGGCGAGTATCCTGGTGTGGTTAGATTTCAAAAAATCCAACTTTTACGCTTTCAAACTTGATCATCGGATTTCTGGACTGGTGCTTTTCATTTTCTGGTACCTGGTGAAAGCTAGGGTTTCACTTTTCGGGAGATCTAGCCACTGAAAAGGTGCGTCGAAGATGCCAAATTGTTTCTTGTGGTAGGGCACACTTTTCTAGATGGCTTTGGGGATGAAATTCTTCTTCAATAAAAATCCTTAATTTGCATGTACGACAACAATGACATTTTTCTTCTTCTTGTGAAAGATGTTGTCTTCTGCTTAGCTTTGAAACCATGTTAAGTTTTAAGCTATTATTAGGTTTCTTTTCAATTTACTATATAACCATATCGTAGATAGGATCACTGATAAATACACAATCACAAGAGACACATAATTTATCCTGGGAAACCCTCATGGGGGAGAAAACCCAACAAAAACTTCCTTAATATAGATAGCCAATACAATGCCAAGAGAATAAACCAAACAATACAGAAATTACTCTCCCAAGAATGCGCTTCTCTCTCTCTTCCTTCTTCTCCAACTGCAGCTCCAAACTTGCACTTTGATGAACAAGTGAGTGAATGAACAAATGAGGTGCTAGCCTCTCTTATTTATACAATATGGTAGGTGCTGAACTGAGGCGTATTTTCACTGGAAGGGCCGAATTCTCATTCTGGGTGGTTATAACCACTTTAATATATTTTGGGGGACGACTTCTCATTTAGCCTATTACAATTAGGGTTTGACCAATCCGCAAAAGGGGATTTGGTCATTTACAATACCCGACATGATCAATCCACAAAAGGGGATTGATCTAATGAATAATACATCAATAATAAATAAAATACTCTTTGTAGTTACATTATTTCAACAACTAGCAGGTTGAATGTTGGACCAAGGATGGCTAGGAGTACTTAAAAAAATGGCAACGCTCTGAAGGAGCAGGGACATTCAAACCTAGAACATAATATTAATGCTTGTTAAGAAGAGCGATAAATTCCATAAATAAAGATGGTTAAGGTTTCTTGCAGATTTCATTTCATGATCAATAATGAAGAGAGAGGACCAAGTTTCATGGTGTCCTTAACAATAATGCATACAATGAATTAATCGTTATCAATATATGCAATCTAGATTGTATAGAATATTTGTGAGAGTCACGATCATTGTAGTTGTTCATTATATACAACAAAGATATAACGATAGGTATAGGGAACTTAGAATATACCAATAGATAGAAAACAACATCCTTATGCATAAAAAGAGGATGCAAGTCCTTAACTAGTAGAGATAAGGAAAGGAAACTAATTAATAAAGGTTGCAAAGCATTATTCCAAAGAGGAATTTATGGAACCTTGTTAAGGTAGAGGAAATATACCAAGAAAAATAAAATATGCACTTCATGTATATGATGGGTGAACCATATTTTTGGGAAATTTATATACTAATGCCTAGAAGAGATGCAGGATATGCACTGCCAACTTTTTTTTTGGGGTTACAAATCTCGAGGAAAACCCCCGAGTACTTCCCCTCATTTTGAATATGGTAGCTAGGGTAAACCATAGAATATTTAGGGAACAAGGCTGGTCAACAATAAGGCTCAAAGCCATTAAAAAAATATACTCATTATGATCTCAACATGTCACTTGCAGGAATTGAACCCGGGTGGGGAGGATAACAATCATTCCTTTCAACCACCTGAGCTAAAAAAAATTGACATGCACCAACAACTTATGTGAAGCGAATGTGAAGAAAATTACGAACTTTCACTCACTTGGAAGMTGCTAATGGTGGAATAATGCACTCCATTGTTTTAAATTTTTACGAGATAGATTTGAACTTGGTAAATAATTTTCCATGAAAAGGAAAAGTAAATTCCATTATTGGATAAAGGTACCAGAGATAAGGGAATGAKATGTCATATGATTGATGTTCAAGATATTAGAAGATATTGCACTAAGGATATGAATCTAGCAGTAAATGAGAATTGTTGGCGAGAGATAAATATAGAGGATGTTGAGTGCATTCCAAATATACAAATGGGTGTCAAATCAAAGAAGAACATAAGATATTGTAGCTACTTATAAACAAAAAGTTATAAATAAGATATATGAAGTGGAAAGTGTATATAAATTGTAACGACCCCCGTCGTTATGACTATATGTAACGCAAGAAGTGCATTTTTTTTTGTTGTTTTAAGCAGGAAGGAAATCAACGACAAATTAATCAACACAAATTGACAACGAACAAAACTTACGCATTTAGGAAACAAACAACAATGACCCAACACACTGGAACATTATGCAACTGGAAAAAACATGCGATAATCAATAGACAGATAAAAACGAGTACCCGCCCGACACAAGCAAGACAACGCCTATAAGCTAAAGGGAAACATCAATAATCCCATCACAACGGCTTCGACGACCAATAACTAGAAACCTCTACGAAGAGCAAGCCAATCACATTAATTCATTACAACACCAAGTACCAACCTAAATTACAATGAACCATACGCCCACATCGGGAGGCATAAGACTTTGGCTAGGTTATCATTTGCATCTATCAATCATGGCACACAATGATCCTCTCATCGAGAATCATGCCATCACAAGGAAACAAGCATGACCGTAACCATGGCACAACATAACGTATCTAGACTTTTAAACCAAGCAAACTCCCTCGCGCTAGGAGACTGAATTATCTGTCAATAAATACGCAAAGACTACAATAAAATTTAATTTCAAGTGCCACCCATGGCAAGACTGAATAATTAATTGATAAAATTTTAACTCAACAAATTTGGAATACTGGAGTAATGGATTTTACTAACATGACATCTACCTATCTATGAACAGATAATGGCCATACACCAGTCTTAAAGATTTGATCTATCTAAATATAGATGGAATTATGATCTATGTGTTCTCGTTAAGGTTTTACGACGTTCATTGGTAGATACGAGATTGAAATCCAAACAAATTAAGTTAATGACATGGATATTTAAATAGTGAGAATCTCCACGTAATCTAAAAGGAGAGAAAACAACTATACTCATCCACCGGAATTTATAAGAAATTAATAATTACTTCTCTCAGTTTTAAAATTAAAGCCACTAATTTTCAACAGGATAATAGGACTATTCGATTTGCAAGGTTTTAAATTCCAGAATCCTTCAATGTAATGGATAAAAGAGAGTGAAAATAATTCCTCACTGAACATAAACTTTAATGTTGTATGAGCGCCTTCCCTGGATTGGGATCTATTTTTTTTTTTTGTTGTTGCGTTGATCTCTCAAACAATACTCAATCATCCACAAGTTATATACAATAAATGAATCTCTCCTCTCTAGATCGAGGACCGTGACAGTGTACAAGGTCAATGATAAATAATCRATTGGTCGATATCGCTGGAGATTAAGAGCATATAAATACATCGAAAATAAACTATTAGCCAAAACAAATGGCGATATAATAAAAGGATGCCATTGGTGTGTGATTTATTACTATTAGGTAAATAAATTTTACCTTGAACGAAACCAAATAGCGAAAATATCTGATTTTTGAAAAAGGAGAACAAGGATTTATAACTTGCCACTAACTCAGATTTACTCCATCTTTTGTCCTTGAAAAAATTTGGTGCATTCTGTAAAGTATTAATTGCAAATTCAATAGCATTAAAATTTCCTTTAATGACCTATCTGAAGATCCGTCCATCTTACTTAGTCAACTTCCAACTCAGTCTCACAATATTATCGTTGTGTATTAATAAAAGGATGTCTAGCTGTCTATATAAAAAGGGGCGCTATCTGTCATATATATATAATCGATTTCATATAATAATCATTGTCTATATATATAACCATTGTCTGTAAAAACAAATGTTGTTTGTATACAAATATAAATAAACCACTGTCTATATTCACATGTATATAAAATTGTTGTCTGTATATATTTAAAAACGTAGTCGCACATAGTCATAAATTAGATAAAAATGCACGGTTATGACCAGTTAAGAAACCAAAACGGATTCATTTCCATTAAAAGGCACAGTGGTAAATCCGCTATCTAAATTCATTGTGTTAGGGCATGTATAAATTCGCTGGTGAATGACTATGTAATTTGCTTTGTGTAAACACCGTGTGAAATCGAATTGGCTATATAAATTCATTGGTGAATGGAAATATAGTTGTGTGTAAACACTGTGTGAAATCGAAATGGATATATAAATTCATTGTCCTTAACATATTAAAAACACAGTCATTCCATATTAATAACGTTGAGATTTTACCAATCAAAGTGTTGGGTAAATCGTGGAGTAAAGGCTGTGCTTTATGCCAATAAAATAGTGGAATAAAAACTGTGCATTATGCCAATAAAATCATGGAGTAAGAACTGTGCATTATGCCATTAAAATCGTGGTTGATGTCGTGTATAAAGCCAAGAAAATTTGTGGAGTAAATGTTTTCTATAAAACGAGAATCACAAAGAAAATTTTGGGGAGGACGCAGAGATTTGCATAAATGAAACACAAAGATCAGAGGTCAATAAATCAGAGACGAATCAATCAAAATGCAGAGATACTCATTCACAATAAGACACAAAGACTAATCATTCAACAATGAATCAATCAACGTAGAGATACTCATTCACAAGAAGGCACAAAGACTATTCATAAAAGAAAAACACAGAGATAAATAAGGGATAAATAGCTGGGAAAAAAATTATGCTTCACTTATTATCCATGCATAGGAAAGAAGGGCATTTAAATCTCAATCTTAAACACCGGAGTGAAGAGAGTTGACTAGGCTCCTGGCCGATTGCTTAGGCACATACTAATAACTTAAAGGATAAGGGACAAAAGATAAAAACCCGGTTTTTCTTCGTATTAAATCAATAAAAACAATGTAGAGATAATCATTGCAATCAGATTTTGGGATTGCAATAGAAAATCAATTCAAAATGCAGCGAGCAAAGGACTGGGATGACTTTAAGTTATCTGATCATAAAATGTTGGGCTCATCAAGACAAATTGTTGAAGATAAAACTGAAATCTTTGGATAGTGTTACACTGAATAAACAATAAACTTTAACACCATAGAAGTACATTACTGAAGTCACAGGAACAATAATTAAAATACCATTCAATACAAATATACACATGCATACCGTAGCCAAATGCGAAAGCTCCGAAGTCGTTGTCCTGTGCATGCTCCATCCAGCTCTCGCTTGCGGACCGATGTGACCTCACCGGTACCTCCCAACCAACGCTAAGGGTACTCTTCTTCCCCCTGAGCCCCCCGAGCTGCAAAGGGGCCACACAAACAATACTAGAGAATTCTAGCACCCATATTGCTTCGGAAGGTCGAGATACCACTCGTTCCCCGAGATGGGTATCCCAACTCCCACAAGAGAAAGTTCAGTCAAGATAAAATTTCAGCAGCGTAACGTTACACAAAAAGATGAGATCCATACTCCTCCATCCTTTTTATAGAGTTTTCAAGTAATTATTTTCCCAAGTTCTCATTAAATTCCTTTTTCATTTAATTAATTTCGAAAAACCTCTCCCGTACACATGTTGTCCGATCCCCTAGTTGCACAAGAAAATCAATTTTATTAATTAATTAATTAATTATTCCTATTTCCCTCACCCACCAAGAGCATTCCTAAAAATTCTCCTCGGTGTCCCAATAATCCCTTACAATTCTTAAATGACTTACGCCTTACTTAATTACCAGTTGAGTTCATAAATAGAAGGTTCCAAAGGCTAGATTCCTTACTAAGTTAGACATTCAACTTTTTCTTTAAGTCTCCCCTTTTCCTTAAGTTTCTCTTTTTCCTTAAGTTTCCTTTTTCTTTTAAGTTTCCCCCTTTTCCCTATTTAACTAAAAATCAATTTAGCAAGTGTAGATAAAATAACTATTTACCCTCTTTTCTTTTTAACTAAAAATTAAATTAGCAAAAGTAGATAAAACAACCATTAACCGTTTTTAAAAATTTAATCCTTCTTTATAATTTTTACTTTAATAATTAAAGTTTGAATTTTTTTACCCCCTTCTGGTTACATTTTTTTTTCTTTTTTCGACCACATGTTCTACTTAGACCTAGGTTTTAATTTCACTAGGCTGGGTGACATTGTTTTTTAGGAAAAAATGTTTTTAAACCTTACTCATCACATCATTCATTTTAAGGCCGACTAGTTTTATTCACTTACTAGTTGAAATCGCGACGTGCCCTTCAGGATGCACTAGGTGCTCCAACGGTGCCACTCACCTCTTTCTGTTTTCCTTGCGTGACATGCCCTTAAAGACGCACTATGTGCTCCAAGGGTGCCACTCACCTCTTTCCATTTTCTTTGCACGACGTGCCCTTCAAGACGCACTACGTGCTCCAAGGGTGCCACTCACATCTTGACTGAATTTGGTAGACGTTAAACCCCTAGAGTCAATACTTCGCCAGGTAATCTTGTGGGAGACTAAGGCCCTCTAAGTAATAAGGCCCTTGCCTTATCGCACACCCCTTAGAATCATCGTGAGCGACTATCACATTCTGGCCTCATGACATCGTGGGGCTTCTCGAGCTAGGTAATCATTAAACTACAATTCGAGCCATGTCGAGAGTGCTAGTAGGTTGTGACAGGGATGCTGCCAKACCTATCCCTCAAGTCTCTGGTTGTCGTGCATGACCCCTCTACTCCAAATGTGAGTCTGGTTGGTAAGCTATCRTCATCTTTCATCCATCAACGAGTCATGCCAGCAATAATAATAAATCATCATAACTTCTAATCATATGTACATATGTCACATCAACAACATTCAAACCCTAACAATCCACTCCATGACTCGATCCAGAGTCAAAGGGGTTTCATCGATGCCTCTGCATCCTCGATGTCCAAAGTCCTGAACACTCAGGAGAACCCATTCAATAGTACTTATCTATGTAAATACAACAAAATAACATATCATTGAATCCATAATATCTCATAATCACAATCAAAATGACCAATAGTATAATAACCCAGATCACTTGCAAGAAAGTGTCCTAAAAGAATAATTTCACTCAGTGCGCGCAAGAGCGGGATGTTACATACACCCCCTCTTGTTTTAAACTTCATCCTAAAGTTTCACAGTATATAAGTGCCGAAATAAAGTGTATCACAATATCATAAGTCTATATATCAAACAAAAATGGAAACATATGGCGTATATCGTATGCGTCCTCCCAGGTCACCGAATGTGGACTATGGTTGTTCCACTGGACCTTGACTTGATCTACTGTTCGACGCCGTAGCCATCGAATGCGATGGTCCAGGATATGGATCGGCTCTGCTATGAGCACACCCTCATCCATTACCTGCAAGGAACTCATGTCAAAAACATGTGTAGGATCACTAACATAATGTCTCAAAATAGAGACGTGGAAGACATCGTGCATGTGCCTCAAGGATCAAGAAAGACTACTCGATAGGCCACGGGCCCTCTCTTTTCCACAATCTAGTAGGATCCCATGAACCTAGGAGATATTTTATCACCCTTTCCAAACTTGATCGAACTCTTATGCGGTTTCACCCGCAAGAAGACTCGATCGCCAACTTCATAACTACGATTGATATGACGCGCATCAACATAAGTCTTCTACCGATCCTGCGCTTCTTTGATCCTTTGTCTTATTGTATGCATTTGATATTCCATTTCTTGGATCGCTTCTGGTCCCACCAGGACCCTATTCTCAAGCCAATCCCAACTCAAAGGCGTTCGACACGGTCGCCAGTAAATAAACTCGAAAGGCGCCATCTTAAAGGTGCTTTGATAACTGTTGTTGTATGCAAACTATACCAGTGGAAAGTACTCTTCCCAACTCTTTTGTTGGTCCATAACGTACATACACAACATATCCTCCAAGATTTGGTTTGTTCGTTCGGTCTACCCATCTGTCTCCGGGTGATATGCGGTACTAAAGTTAAGTTGGGTTCCCAAGGCCTCTTGGAAACTAGTCCAAAATTGTCCTATAAACATCGATCCTCTATCGGATATAATCCTCTTAGGCACACCATGCAGCCTCAGAATCTCACTGATGAAAACTCTAGCTATGTAAGGTGCCTGATACGTCATACACACATGAATAAAATGGGCACTCTTCGTCAGAGTGTCGACTACCACAAAAATCGAGTCATGTCTCCTTGTCGTCAGTGGCAATCCAACAATCAAATCCATCAAAATGACCTCCCATTTTGATTCTGGAATAACGTGTGGTTGTAGTAATCCTGCCAGATGTCTATGTCCAACCTTCACCTGCTGACATTCTAGACATCTTGCCACATAGTTGACTATGCCTGCCTTCATTCCTTTCTATAAGAATAAGGGTTTAAGGTCTTCCCTCATCTTCGTGACTCCAGGATGAGCCATGTACACTTCTCTGTGAGCCTCGTTTAGGATCAAACTCCTTAACGCGTCGTTGGGCGGTACATAAATTCAAATTTTAAATCTCAATAATCTGTCGTTGTCCATAGTAAATCCTTCAAATTTTGGTACCATCATTGTGTTTTGTTTGATAAAATCCTTGAACTCTTTGTACCAGTCATTGTCGGGCTATAAAGTGAGAATATTTTCACGTAGATTCGTCTGAAGAAGCATCATCGAAAAGATGCATGGTCTCCGACTCAACGCATCCGCCACTTTGTTCATTGTTCCTTTTATGTAAGTAATCTCGAAATCATACTCGGTAATCAATTCCGACCAACGTTGTTGTCGCGCGTTCAAGTCGCCTTGCGTAAAGATGTGTTGTAGTCCACAGTGGTCCGTTTTTAGTTCAAATTTTCATCCAATAAGGTAGTGTTTCCAAAATCTCAAGGCATAAATAATTACTAACAACTCCAAATCGTGCGTTGCATAGTTCTCCTCATGCCTTATCAACTTTCTGGAGATGTAAGCGATCACTCGATCGTCTTGCATGGAAACTCCGCCTAAGCCTTCCTTGGATGCGTTAGTGCATACCAAGAATTCTGCATCCATGTCAGGGACCTTTAGTATTGGTGTTGTTGTCAAAAACTCCTTGAGCCTTCGAAATGCCTCCGCGCATTTCTCGGTTCAAACAAACTTCTTGTTCTTCTTCTGCAATTCCATAATCAAATTTGCTATCTTTGAAAATCCCTCGACGAACCGTCGATAGTATCCCGCTAAACCCATGAAGCTACGCACTTCGGGGACATTCATCGGCGTAGGCCATTCCATAATAGCCTCGACCTTTGATGGATCCACGACAATACCTTCGTCGGAGATGACATTCCCTAAGTAGTGAATATTCAATTGATAAAACAAGCATTTAGACAATTTCCCATACAATTTGTTCTCTCGCAGACACTGTAGTACCAAGCGCAAGTGATCTTCATGATCCTCCATCGTCCAAGAGTAAATAGAAATATCATCAATGAATACTTGGACGAACTTGTCCAAGTATTCGCGGAACACCCCGTTCATCAAACTCATAAATACCCCAGGGGCGTTTTTCAGTCCAAAAGGTAAAGCAGTAAACTCGTAATGTCCAAACCTCATCTTAAGGGTGGTCTTAGGGATGTCATCCTCGTTGATTCGTAGCTAGTGATACCCTGATCTCAAGTTAATCTTCGAAAACACTATTGCACCCTTCATCTGATCAAATAGATCATCAATCATTGGTAACAAATACTGATTCTTGATCATTTCCTTGTTCAATTGACGGTAGTTAATGTAGAGTCTCCATGACCCATCCTTCTTTCATACAAAAATAACAGGTGCACCCCATGGTGACACACTTGGACATATAAGTCCTAGGTCCAAAAAATCCTTCAGTTACATTTTCAACTCCTGTAAATTTGGGGTCAACATCCGATAAGACGTTCTTGCTATTGGTTCAGTCCCCAGTTTTAAGTCTATGGTAAATTCCAACTGCCTCTCCAGAGGCATCCTAGGTAACTCCTTAGGGAAGACGTCCACAAACTCTCTCACCATCGGAAGGTGTTCTACCCACTACTCCCTTCTTGTTTAACGCAAGGTTTGCATAAATCTTACATCCCTTGCGCATTCTCTTCCGTAGCAGCAAGGAAGAGATGAACCTCAAGGAAACTCCCTAGTTCCGACCTACTATCACGCGTCTCTGTCCCTCATCATCGACCAAGCTCAAACATTTCATCTTATAGTTGAGTATCGCCTCATGCGATTCCAACTAGTCCATACCACTCATGATGTCATAAGATCCTAAGATTGTGACCTACAGGTTGGCCCTAGTGACAAACTCTCCCAGGTTAAGGCTACAGCCTGTAACCTTCCTACCAACCTTCTCCTTGTCTCTCGAAGCCATTTCTACAAGATAAACTCATCCTGTTCGACTGCCCTTGCCTTAATTATTTTTAGCGCTACACCAAAAGTGAAACTCTTTGTAGCACCTGGATCTATTGAAATACTAAGGGTCTGGTCAACGATGGTACCTGACGTCTCGAGCACAGTCGACTGGTGCTCTGCCTGGTGGTTATTTATCGCTACATGAATCCGATGGGCCTTTCCCAAATATCCCATGGCAGTGGGTCCGACTGATCCATATGCTCTGGTCCTCTTCCATAACCATTCCTCGAACAATTCCCATGACACATATTTGACTTCCATGTTCAATTGCAGCAGGAGCATCTTCCACAATAGAAGAGCACTCCCCTTCAGTTGAAATACTGCCCTGCGGACCTTCATGCTGGAGGTCGTAATCACGAAGCGTGAAGCACATCGCCTTTCTCTACAACCATGCCTCGATGACGCAACCGTCTATGGCACTCGTGGACTCAAGAAATCATCTCTCTCGAGTTCTCAGTGGATGCTAATGGTACTGGATAGGGCGCTCTGTGGACCCTCAGGGGTGTAGACTCCCTGAACTCATCTCAGTACAGATGGTGAATCAAGGCCTTTGAAATTACCTAGAAGGACCTTTTCATACCATCACGTCCCTTACAATGATCAAATCCATCCCAAGGACTTGTCCTTCCACTTAGGGGGTTAGACTTTGAGGGCGCGAGAACTTCTAGAGGCGTCGCACCTCCTTCCACGACACCATGTTGCGAACCTCAGTGGATTCCTCTAATCGAGATCACCGCATGGACACGTTAAAGTTTTAATTAACATTAGGTTATTACTCAAGGGTTTAATGCCGTGGAAAGCATGGTGATCCACAGTCACAGGGTTGAACTTGCTTTGATACCATATGTAACGACCCCTGTTGTTACGACTACATGCAACGTAAGAAGTGTAATTTTTTTTTTTTGTTTTAAGAAGGAAGGCAATCAACGACAAATTAATGAACACAACTTCATAACGAACACAAATTATGCATTCAGACAACATACAACAATGACCCAACATACTGGCACATTATGCAACTGGAAGAAACATGCGATAATCGATAGATAGATAAAAATGGCTACCCGCCCAAAACAAGTAAGACAACTCCTATAAGCTAAAGGGAAACATCAACAATCCCGTCACAATGACTTTGACGACCAGTAACTAGGAACCTCTAC
>SNQJ01S0012658.1:92419-134389 GCA_010110895.2 Picea sitchensis
TATATATATATATATATATATATATATAAACACTGTCTATATACAAATATAAATAAATCACTATCTATATTCACATGTATATAAAAATTATTGTCTGTATATATTTAAAAACGTAGTCGCACATAGTAATAAATTAGATAAAAACTCACAGTTATGACCAGTTAAGAAACCAAAATGGATTCGCTGCCATTAAAAGTCGTAGTGGTAAATCCGCTATCTAAATTCGCCGTGTTAGGGCATGTATAAATTTGTTGGTGAATGACTACGTAATTTGTTGTGTGTAAAAACTGTGTGAAATTGAATTGGCTATATAAATTCGCTGGTGAATGGCTATATAAATTGTTGTGTGTAAACACTGTGAAATTGAAATGGCTATATAAATTCATTGTCCTTAACATATTAAAAACACAGTCATTCCATATTAATAACGCTGAGATTTTACCAATCAAATCACTAGGTAAATCGTGGAGTAAAGGCTGTGCTTTATGCCAATAAAATCGTGGAATAAAAATTGTACATTATGCCAATAAAATTGTGGAGTAAGAACTGTGCATTATGCCATTAAAATCCTGTTTGTTTCTATGTAGAATGCCAATAAACTTCGTGGAGTAAATGTTGTCTATACAACGAGAATCATAGAGAAAATTTTGGGGAGGACGCAAAGATTTGCATAAAGGAAACACATAGATCAGAGGACAAACAATTAGAGATGAATCAATCAAAACACAAATATACTCATTCACAATAAGGCACAAAGACTAATCATTCAACAATGAATCAATCAATGCAAATATACTCATTCATAAGAAGGTGCAAAGACTAATCATAAAAGAAAAACGCAGAGATAAGTAAGGGATAGATAGATGGGAGAAAATTTATCCTTCACTTATTATCCATGCATAGGAAAGCAAGGAATTTAAATCTCAGTCTTAAACACCAGATTGAAGACAGTCGATTAGGCTCTTGGCCGACTGCTCAGGCATAGACTAATAACTTAAAGGATAAGGGACAAAAAATAAAAACACAGTTTTTCTTCGTATTAAATCAATAAAAACAACACAAAGATAATCAGAGTTTGGGATCGCCATGGGAAATCAATTTAAAATACAACGAGAAAAGGGTTGGGATGACTTTAAGTTCTCTGATCATAAAATGTTAGGCTCATCAAGACAAATTGCCGAAGATAAAATTGAAATCTTTGGATAGTGTTACGCTGAATAAAACATAAACTTTAACACCGTAGAAGTACATTACTAAAGGCGCAGGAACAATAATTAAACTACCATTCAATACAAATATACACATGCGTACCGTATCCAAATGCGAAAGCTCCAAATTCGTTGTCCCACACGCACTCTGTCTAGTTGCCGCTTGTGGACTGATGTGACCTCACCGGTACCTCCCAGCCAACACTAAGGGTACTCTTCTTCCCCCTGAGCCCCCCCGAGAAGCAAAGGGGCCACACACACAATACCATATAATGCTAGCACCCAACTCACCTTGCAAGGTCGATCTACCACTCGTTCCCCGAGCTGGGTATCCCAACTCCCACAAGAGAAAGTTCAGTCAAAATAAAATTTCAGCAGCGTAACATTACACATAAAGATGAGATCCATAATCCTCCTCCTCCATCATTTTTATAGAGTTTTCAAGTAATTAGTTTCCCAAATTCTCATTAAATTCCTTTTTCATTTAATTAATTTCAAAAAACCTCCCCCGTACACATGTTGCCCGATCCCCTAGTTGCACCAGAAAATCAATTTTATTAATTAATTAATTATTCCTATTTCCCTCACCCACCAAGAGCATTCCTAAAAACGCTCCTCAATGTCCCAATACTCCCTTACAATTCTTAAATGACTTACGCCTTACTTAATTACTAGTTGAGTTCATAAATAGAAAGTCCCAAAGGCTAGATTCCTCACTAAGTTAGACATTCAACTTTTTCTTTAAGTCTCCCCTTTTTCTTAAGTTTCCCTTTTTCCTTAAGTTTCCTTTTTCTTTTAAGTTTCCCCCTTTTTCCTATTTAACTAAAAATCAATTTAGCAAGTGTAGATAAAATAACCATTTACCCTTTTTTCTTTTTAACTAAAAAATTATTTAGCAAATGTAGATAAAAACAACCATTTACCCTCTTTTCTTTTTAGCTAAAAATTAAATTAGCAAAAGCAGATAAAACAACCACTACCCCTTTAAAAAAATTAATCCTTCATTATAATTTTTACTTTAATAATTAAAGTTTGAATTTCTTTACCCCCTTCTTGTTACATGTTTATTTATTATTATTTTTTTCACCACATGTTCTACTTAGACCTAGGTTTTAATTTCACTAGGCTGGACGACATTTTTTTTTTAGGAAAAATTATTTTTAAGCCTTACTCATCACATCCTTCATTTTAAGGCCGATTAGTTTTATTCACTTACTAGTTAAAATCATGACGTGACCTTCAGGACACACTGGGTGCTCCAAGGGTGCCACTCACCTCTTTCTGTTTTCCTTGCGCGATGTGCCCTTCAAGACGCACTACGTGCTCCAAGGGTGCCACTCACCTCTTGACTGAATTTGGTAGATTTCAAACCCCTGGAGTCAATACTCCACCAGATGATCTTGTGGGAGACTAATGGCCTCTAAGGAATAAGGCCCCTACCCTATTGCATGCCCCTTAGAATCATCGTGAGCGACTGTCACAGTCTGCCCTCACGACATCGTGGGTCTTCTCGAACTAGGTAATCGTTAACCTATAGTTCAATCCACGATGAGAGTGCTAGTAGGTTGTGGCAGGGCTGCTGCCAGACCTATCCCTCAAGTCTCTGGTTGTCGTGCGTGACCCCTCTACTCCAAATGCGAGTCTGGTCGGCAAGCTATCGTCAGCCTGCATCCATCAACGAATCATGTCAACAATAATAATCAATCATCATAACATCTAATCATATGTACATATGTCACATCAGCAACATTCAAACCCTAACAATCCATTCTCTGACTTGATCCAAAGTCCAAGGGGTTTCATCGATGCCTCTACACCCTCGATGTCCAAAGTCCTTCACACTCAGGAGAACCCAGTCAATATCACCTGTCTATGTAATTAAAACAAAATAACATATCATCGAATCCATAATATCTCATAATCACATTCAAAATGACCAATATTATAATAACCCGGATCACTTGCAAGCAAGTGTCCTCAAAGAATAAGTTCGCTCAGTGCACGCAAGAGCGGGATGTTACATAAATTTAATACTGGTTGCAAAATCAAATGAACTTTGAAAGGATTCCAAATAAAGCTAGAATGATATAAACCGTAACATTGTAATGCGTTGGAAAATTATGGTAAATAACACTAAAGTTGGGGAAATATTGGCCAATGAAAGGAAGTTTTGACAAGGTTGTAATATTGATATGGGTTGGAAATGAGGAATTTCCAAGTTGGGCTTATATGGAAATTGCTCAAGAAAAATGGAGCAACAATTTCTAGAGACAAACAAAATGAAAAGGTAGCTCAAAACAAGAGCATAGGTTGTTTTCATAATCATATGGGATTTGAGGGAAACCAAAGATAACAAAGGAAGTTGTAAAAACGTTAAAGGAAGCTACAATATGCTAAAGAATTAGTTGTAGTAGCAAAGAGTGAACATGGTTGGAAATTCAAACATGATAACGAGGGATTTTCTGTCACCTTAAACTTTATTTTGTTTATAGAAGTAGAGTTTTGTGCTTTAAAACTATAAAGTATAAAAGTGTGTACATATAGTAAATTGCTACTTGGTGAGACAATCACAACTAATGATCTATTGTGTAACTAGCAGGAAGGTCATGAAATGGATCAACTATGCTATGGAATTCCATGCTATGTATACAAATTAAAATGGAGAATTCCTTGACTCTTCTCTTGTTACATTGTTTATAATTATCTAGATTAAGAAAGTTGCCATGTGTAGAGAGTTAACACATAGGAGTGTTGATAAATGCAAGAGAGAAAAATATTTGAAATATGCATGCACTAGTGGGAATATTGAGAGATAATATGTGGTAGAGTTTATATATATATATATATATATATATATATGATGTTTCATATTGACTAAGAGAGGTGTGTTGTTACATATGCAATGGGCATGGTGTGATGATTAAATGTGGTTGTTGTGATTATATAACCAAGAATGATTGAGGACATGGTTGAAGATGTTGATGATGCAATTACCTATGATAATCAATCACATGAAAAATAATAAGTATAAGTCGGTGAAGGGATCATGTGAGCTTCCATGAGGCACCAACTGACTAGGGAACATCGAAGATGTTAATGGAAAACATACATGTATTAATTGGTCATGCCAATGTTTTTTTTTCCACAAGAATTGGGAGATTTGTATTAATATAAAAAGGCATGGCCAGAGACACAGAGTACAAAAAGAGACATCAAAATTTTAAATTTCTGGCTCTATCAGAGCTTCATTCTTCCTATTGTTTTCCTTCCTATAGACCTTGTCACATTCTTACTACTACATCTAAATTTGGCTACATAGATACGATACAATTATAGACTGAGAATTTAAAGAATACACTTTCTATGCATCACTTATTTGATGCTTTAGGAGGTTTCTCTGGATGTTCTTATTCCTCCTCTACTTCCACTAGCACATTCAGATATGTTAAAATTCCAACTTTTTCTCCTCACCTTCTGTTGACTCTGCATCCGAGCTCAAATTTCTAGGTTCCTCATTCCTTTGTGCGGTCTATTCTTGAAGATAGATAAGATGATGACGCAAGAAATCTACTTCATCCTAAAGTTGGATGATGAGAGCACGATGTTGGCTGAGAGTATCAATTGTGAATGTCATTGTAGAGCTGAGGGAGTTGACTCTAATAACCAATATTTTCCTTTCTTCATTACTTTCCTCCAATTCTTCTTCAACTTTGTATTTATAGTCCCTATTGTCCATATTTACTTCCTTGTCCAAAAGAATTCACAATGACATGTCTTTCAAATTGGGGGTGGGATAGTCCAATAGCTTGAGATACTTATCCAATTATTATGTCAAATTGTTTCCTGAGCCAGGATTTCCTTCTTCAATGACTTGCACCCTATTATATCTACTTGTTGCAGAATCCAAATGTGATGACAATTCTCGAGTTTTCACAAATGAACCTGACTTATCAGAGGTCAGGATACCCAAACATTTCCAACACTGGCTCCAAAACCAAATTTGGAGAGGGTCGGGAGGAACAATGATACATACCTGGTATCCCATGCCTGGGATAACCATCACAGGCTGGCCATGCATTTCCCATGAACAACTGATGAAATCCTCCTTAATTTGGTTGAGTAGACATACATATCTTGTCTCCCCACCTTTCATAATAATAAACATTCCTCTCCCCTGTGCCAGAGCCATCATAACTAGAGTGTTCACAGGATTCCCCCGTACAAGATCCATCCTAAGAATTATCTCACCACGCATTGACTGATACCAATTCGAATATGGAATGAATGATCCCAAGATTCTAATGGAGTTGTCTATGTTTTATGTTGCATATGTCCCTTCCACACGTTGAGGAGGATGTACCACGTGCCCGATCCATCTTTGGCACTCATGCATGTCAAAATTTACGGAGGGGGAACTAACAACACCTTACCATCAACCCCTATGTGACCAGGGGCTATCCCATTTTCTTTTTTTGCTAAAGAGTTTGCCACCGTGTTATGATGACAAAGGATGTGAAAGAAATGGGGCTGAATACCTTGTAGAGAATGTTTAATTCATTCCACAAGATTATCTAGACTTGTTTCTTTTGGAGGGGGGGTCTTAATGAAATAACGAATAATGTTTTTGGAATCACCAACTATATTTAGATTAGAAATACTTCTTTTATTTGCCAATTGTATTCCCATAAGCATGACATAAGTGTCTTCTTTATTATTGGTTGTGACTCCTAGATTCCAAGAATACTCCATTATTTGATTTCCTCTAGGGTCAAAGAGCACCCCTCCCGCACCTGCCTCCCCGAAATTGGTCATGCCAATGTTGCATGAGTGTTAAAAAGGATTTGGGTAAAATTTCCTTCAATCATGATTTTATATCATAATTTGATATGTTTATGTCATTTGCATGAATTTGCGATAATGATATTAGGGTGGGGCTATTTTCCCCAAATGTATCCTCTAAACAAATAAGTAAATTAATTGTTTTTGTTTAATTTTTGAAGATTGATATTTGGCTCTGTTGTGTTTAAATATTATGTATGTAATTAGGAAATGCAAATATAGAATTTAGTATTGTATCAAAATAAATTTTGGATGGTTTGAGAGTTATTCATATGCATATTTTAAAGTTGTTATAGCCATAATATTGTAATTCACAAGGTGTAATTTTTCTTCTATTCTATAAATTAATTTTCAGCTATGCCAAATGGATGTAATGGGAACTATAAGTATTATAGAAGATACTAGAATCATAGAATAAATTTAATTAATTTTTCTGGAAAAGGACTTGATATGCATGTTAATATGTTATCCCATGCACTAGTTGTTAATATTCCATGTATCATCATTAAATATGTTTTATGTGTTGAATGTTTATATGGGTAACATATGAATTTTGAATAATGTCATTTATGCTACTAATTTATATTTTCCTATAAATTCTATGTCATAATGTTGATTAGAGATTAAATTGGGAAAATAGGGACAATACAAGCATCTTATGCAATCATTCACTTAAGCTATCCAAAAACAAACATCATGCAATCATACATTGGTAATGTTCTTTGGTGCAGTTAAAATAGGTTGGTAGTAATCAAATGTGAGATCAGAAGAATGCATTTGAGGAAAAAGGAGAGTGAAAGTTTTACTAACAATATCCATCCTCCAATTGAGATCGCATGGAACTTGGGAAAACACTTGCTATAACCTAACCACTGAAAGAACACCAAACTCAAAACATGTATCTCAAGACAATGATCTTTAATGTAAAAGTGTGCTGGTCCACATTCTTCCATGGATGAATATGGTATATTAAACTAGCTTTTTCAAATGAAACTAAAATAAAACAAGAGTAGTTTTCCCTTTATTGAACACTATGTAAAAACATGCTCATTGAGCATAAAAACATCATTACTTGGAACTTCGGAATATCACCACTTTGAAGAGTCAACATTTTGACATGTTATGAGTCATCATTTTCCTTGATTAAACCATCCTTTTTCCCATTTAAAACACTTATAAAAGTCTTTTGGTATCCGAAATGTCAATTTAGGCCTAAAGTAATCACCATTATATTTTCTCATGATTTTTTATTAACTAGTAGAGAAATGGTGAGTAAAACTTGTACTTGTATTTCAAATAATTATTGGATGTGAGCCTTTCTACATGGTTCTCTCTTGTACACCTATGACATATGTTATGATCGATTTTTACATTTCAAAATCCTTCCACAAGATGTCAATCTTGTGTAACAACTATAAGCACTTGTATCACCTAGGAAATTACTTCCCTTGTTTTAGATGGGCAAGTACTTCACTTTTCAGTGTCACCTATGACATATGTTATCACATATTTGTACTTTTGAAAATCCTTCCACAAGATGTCAATCTTATGTAACAACTATAAGCACTTGTCACTATCACCTAGGCAAGTACTTCCCTGTTTTTAGTTAAGGAAGAGGTTCAACACAAGGGAGGATTCCCTAGTGACCTTAAGGGATGTTATAACAAACTAGGGAAAGTATATAACCCCCTATCTTAGTCACTCAATAGTTAAGGCTAGATCTAGGGAAGATTAAGGGTAAAATTAGTTTGGATAAGGTAATTGGTTCACATGTGTGAGACAATAAACATTCCAATGCATATAATAGTCAATTGCCAAGTTATATTGCATATTATTCACCTCTAGACACTAGATACCAAGCAAAATCATTTTTTCTTGTAAAATTGCAGCAGTAACCAATTTATATCAACAATAAGTAATTTGTAATAACAGTAAGAAAATCCCCTGAAAATTAGCAATCATGTCTTAGAAATTATCATTCAACAAGCGTTACAATATCCAATTGCCAAACAAGACTTATGAGCAAGTTTTTCCACAATATTAAGTAAATATTCAACAATATAAGCAAGCCCTAATGGTTGTAGCATTCTTTTGTGAAAAAAAAAGTTATTCAATGATTTATCAAATCGTTGGAGCACAATTAGCTTGTCGATGATGTCATAAGGATAAATTGAGAGAGGGTTTAGAGAGTTGCTGAGAGTATTAAGCATCACAAGCATAAAATATTAGTGTCTTCTACTTTCTTAGGGCATATGGAGTCAATATAATTCATTCAAGGAGGCTAATAAAGAGAGAGGTGAAGGTTTGAAACCTAAAGCTATCCACTCATACAACTAGGTCAAACTCAAAGGAAGAGACCACTAAATTTTATCCACTCATAAACCCTAGGTGTCGTTCCACTTTCTCTAGTGTGTCTACCAAAGAAGATGAATGGAAAATAGGTATTTAACCCTAGGGGTATAACCACTCATAACCCCTAGAACCAAACCCTAGTTAAGATAAACCCTAAGGGCATATCCACTCCTAACCCTTAAGGAAAATCTTAAATGCTTGAACTAGTCAAGGTGAAAAGAACAAGGGAAGGGTACAACCACTCTTAATCCTTCCTTTGGGTTTCAATATTTAAAAAAAACATCAATATAACATGCAAACTTACCATTTTAATAGAGAAAATTACCAATATTTATCAATAAATATCACATGCATTAAGAGTAAACACTTAATAGAAAGGTGCATTAGCATGAGGAAACTCTAGTTCATGTAGATTTCACCACCAACAAGAGAAACATCCATCCAAAACATCACTCCAATAGTGCGCATGAGACTCTAAGAGAGAAAAGAAGTAGATTTTTTTTTAAGAGAGATCTCTCACAAGTGTGAGAGGTTGTGATGAAGCCAAAATGATTTGAGCACTTCCTCTATTAATATGAAGAAACCAAGCTCTAATATCAACAAAAATAATTCAAAATGACACTAATACATGATAACAAGTGGGGTTGACCCCTTAAAAACACTCTAAGAATGACAATACATGCAAATAAGCCACCATAGGGTCACATGTGTGGTGACATCAAGCCTCCAATGGGTGAAGAGAGCCTCCCAAGGCCACATATCATTCTCAAATGGTGCAAGCAAGGTGGAAGACCATCATCAAGTGCCACATAAAGTGTGGGGTGCACTACCCATAGTGTGGGTCTCCTTCCCATCTGTGTGCCATCGAGGCCATATTTTCAAAATAAAATTCCGTCTATCCATCAACCAAGGCCCAGAAGATGTGAGAGCCTATATCTGAGTATGGAAAGTCCTTATATGACTCAACACTCTGCATCACACATGCCATATCTTGCAATAGATGCACAATGTCCTGGGTGGAAGCATGGGACATCCTTCAAAGGACCATGTCAGGTGCATCCAAATCAATCAAAGTTATGGAATCAAGTAAGACCAATGTTCACAAAGTACAATATTCCTTAGATCATATAAAGTAAGTTGTTACTTAACATATAAGCCACATCAATAATTCAAATTAAGTATCCCCTTCAAACTTCACATTAGCTCAATATTTTATGCAATTTTTCAAGTTTATATATGGAAGGACCATCAAAAGACCTTATTAGGTGTTCCAACCGGTGCAAGAAAAAAAATACCCAAGTAGAGGGATATGTCACAGGAGATGCAGGAAAGAAAAGAAACCCTCCAAGAGTAAGGGCTATAGTGAAACATGTTGGGCTTACTTCATGGCTTATGGAATCATTTGGTCCATTTCTATGACTGCCTTTTTAGAGGGATCACTTGTTGCTTGAGGTACCCTTTCCTTGGTACTTTTTTCATTATGAACCCCTTCTCTTTCCTTTTGATACCCATTAATTACTTTGCAAGTCCCCTTTACAGGTTTCAAGCCTTATTATTTCATTTTTTACTGGGATAAAGTCAAATCATAGATGTGCATTCAATGCATCATGAAAAGGGGAGATTACCATTAGAGGGGGTAAACCTCAAGATATCCTTTGGATTTTACAGTTGGTCATTGCCATTTTTTATAGCAGCTACATCAAACTTGACATTTATCTCTTCTTCTCATGAGAGAATGAACCATGACCCATTACCAAATTTTATTACAATGTGATAGGATCCAAGATGGTAAGTGTTAAGTATGGATGGGAAATGGAATGTAACCCTTGTTAGATCCCCCCAACAATACCCCTATTCCTTGGGGGTGACATCACGGGACTAGAATACAAATGATGGCCACCAAGGTGAAGCAAGGAAAAAAGCATAACTTATTGATATTATGATTCATTATCTAAATTCAACCAATGATCCTAAGTCACATGCCTAGTATATTAAGTAATACCTTCATACGAAACAAGGGCTAATTTACCTCATCATGATGTTGGACCACCATCTCCCAGAGACTAGGCTAATTGGATGTGATGAGATTTGTTGATAAAGGGTGAGAGAGACATCTAAGAGGGGTTGTTGGGATTCCATGAGTGGACATGTTGATCATCATCATCGTCAGAATCACTACCTTCATTGTGGGCCATGAGACAATATCTCCTCTTGTTACCCCTAGGCATGGGGGGTTAACAACACCAACAAGTATTTGGAATAAATTTTGGACAAGCTATTATAAGAGTTATAGATCATTGTAGATCCTTTGAGATTGTGGTGAATCTTATAGGTTTTGATAAACACGTGATTATTTTTCATTTATGGACCAAGTATGGCCATACTAAGTAGTGTGTTGAATTGTTTTAAATATAGAATGGATGTAATTAAATAATTTTGGACCATTTAACAATTTTGATCATAAATATGGTATGTCATATAACTATCATAACCACTCGAGAATATTTTGATTCGCAACTAGGTTTATGATTTTAGATTTTTTTTATTACTATTGTGCAACTCTATGTATAAAGGGAGCTATCGTCATCCATCAGGGGAGTACACAATATTTTGATATTATTTCCTAAATATAATCTACTTGTTTCCATTTAAGTTCAAATCACATTAATATCTATAAAAACCTAAACATTTGGATTGTTCAATTAAGTCTCTGTTACTGTAGATCAATCCAACACTTCGCTCCATAGGGATAGGGCCTGCTCTGGAGGAGAGAAGGCGTTGTATATTTTAGTTACATTATATCCTTGTTTTATTGTATGTGTTTAATTCTTGTAGCATTGTGGTTTGGTTTTCTCAGTTGGTGGGTGTTATATTTCAATTATTGTTCATCAATTGTGAGTTATGTAGTTAGTCTTGTTTCTTAGATTCATTTTCAATTTCATTGTGTAAGTGTGATATTGTTTTTAATTATACAGAGTATGAATTTTCTTATTTGGAGTTAAATTGAATGGTTATTGTTTCAATTCATAGAAGCGGAATTGAAATCAATTGGTGAATGATTCTAGAGACCTACACAAACAATGCACAACATCTCACAAGCATAGAGACCCATGGTTTGAAAAATTAAATGCAGGTGTAATTTTAACAACCATGTTATTATTAATAAGGGATTTAGAAGACCTTTTTATTTTTGGCATCATTGTCAGAGATATGTTAAAGGCTCAAAACATTTCTCTATACTGATTTAGGAAAACAATATAGGGTACAAGGATCAACCAAAAGGATTGTTGACAACCTCTTGGTGGGATATCAGGCATAGTGTTTGCATTAATAATTTAGAATGCATGAATCATATTAGAGATCCAAAAGGAAAAAAATTTGGTGCAGTAAGAGGCACCCAAGACACTAACCACCTCACAAGAAAACATGAAATAGGAGAAAAATTGTGCACAAAGTCCAATTGTCGGCCATACCACAAAAGAATCCTAAACCTGATTCCACAGAAGAAGCGTCCAAACAGAGTTTTGTAGAAGTAGAAAAAGAAGAAATTGTTCCCCCAAATATAGATCCATCATACACAAATGAATTAATTAGTGGGAAACCAGATTCATAGTCTCAAAAGAATCCAGTACAAGAGCCACAATTTGTTTGAAGAGTCCAACTTCTTTGAGGAATTTATAGCACAAGGAAGGGTATATATCATAATCCTCTTTACATCATGCTAGGTGAAGAAGGAACAAGCTCCACCAAGGAGACTATTACTTTCAAGTTTCCAATCAAGAACCCTAGAGGCTTGGTATAGATGAAGAATATCCCTTTATCATCATGGGACGAATTTTAATTTCCTAGAAAGTGAGAATCCATATACTTTTCCATTCAAATTTAACACCTGTTGAAGAATATATGATTATGTTATTGATTCTCAAAAGTTAAAACTATTCCTTGCAACATAAAAAAATGTAGCACTTCATTGGTTCATGGGACTTGGTAGGAATTGTATTTGAATGTGTGATAAAATTAAATGAGAATTCTTGAAGATATATCAAAACTACTGTAAGGATAGATATTTGAGAGAAGAGATCTTTAATATGACATAGAAAGAAGACGATATTTTGGAAGATTGTGTGAACAGGTTTCAACATAATTTGCAGAGTTCAAAATAGAGTAAGTTGGATAAAGAAACTCTACATATTATTTTGTTAAGAGTTTATGTGATGAATTTATGGACTTCTTAAATTTGATGGAGCCAATGACATTTCCCAACTAATTTATGAAGATATTTGTGAATTATGAAAACAATATTCTAGGGGGAATTCAAAACAGGGTAAGGGTCCCAGAGGCATAGCTGTTATAATTAAAAAATTAATAACCTCCTATTTTAGTTACTCAAACATGCCACCACCGGTTCAAGGTTATTAAGGCAATAACAAGGTGGTTTAATGAAGTAGTTTCCATATTTTCATATATGAAGTGTCTAGGACAATAATTGATATTTATCAAGTCAAAACAAGTCAAGGAGATGCCCCAAACACTACAAATCAATAAGAAAGATATAGTTGTTATAAAACTTGAAGAAATACAACAAACTTCAACAATATGTCAAGTTACAACAACAAAAATAATCAACCCTTGAAACAAATTAGAAGTTGATAAAACTAGGGCTGAATTAGTACAAGTTAAACTAGGGTTTAATAAAAATCACTTGTTAAAAATTAAAGTGGCATATAACATCTCTATAATGCAAGATGTCAAGCCTGAAGGGTATGAAAAATATATCAGTAAATCAATAAATTATGACAAGATGCACTTTTAAGGTGAATGATGCCAACAAACCCTAGAATTCAATCTTGTGAATGATGCCAACAAACCCTAGAATTCAATCTTTATTATGGCTGAAAATTGAACAAAAAATGCAGCAAACCCTAATCTAACCCTAACACAACTAGAGAGGAGGTGAATTTAGGGTTTAAGACTCACTACAATGGAGAAATATTAGTTTCATTTTGTTCTCTTGGGCATATAGATTCAAATAATGCTCTTCCTTGGAGGCAAAAGGTGAAAGAAATACTTAATAACAAAACCATAGGGTAGTCCACTACAAACCCTCGAAATATTCTAGTGTCCTTTAAAAAGCTTCAACAAAATTATTAACAAGGGAAGGTAGTCCATTGCAAACCTTCCTAGGGTTTCAAGAAAAGGATTATTAAAGAGAAATACAAGGTAACATGCACTATCACCACTTTGATAAACACTTTTACACTTAATTCATCTAATAAATAAACTAACAAATACTTAGGAAGAACACTTACTAGATAAATCAACAATCACCATGAAATCATCCATCAAAATTTGAAAGCGTCCAAAATATCCTCTCCAAGAGAAGGCGCATAAGTCATCCATAGTGAAAGAGAAGTAAATAAGAGAAAATTAGTAGTGATTCTCCACAAGTTGCTATGATTTACAATGAGGTAGTTCTCCCTATATATATATATATATATAAGGAAATCAAGTGTTTCACCTCTTTAAGAAGCCCCTTAAACATAAGAATCCATGATACAAGGTGGGTAGGTCTTAGGCCGACCCAAAAAGCCTCTAAAACAATGATGTAATGCTAAAACATGAAAATGTCCTCTAAGAGTGCCACATTGTGAGTATAGAAGAATAAAAGAGGGTGACTTCATCTCCTCAAGGGGTACAAAACTCCAAAATTCATGTCTCTCTCCCAAAAGGTGCAAAGCATCATCAAAGGTCATGCCTCCTCATCAAGAAAGTCACATGTTCTAATCCACAAGGTGCCAAATCATCTTCCAAATTCTAGGTCTACTCAAGAAAATGTCACATCATCCTCAAGCATGAAATCATTCTCTGCCTGTGCAATGTACTAGCCTGAAGCATGACCTCATCATGGAAAAGGGCTCCATAACCTCTCAAAGAGGTGTACCATCCTCATTAAGGTAAACTTCATCCAACCAAACCCTAACATCCTCAAAGGGGTGCAACATCCAAGGTGGGGGGTTTCCTTCCCTATGAGTGACCCATCAAGCCAACGATGGAGAGTCCTAGCTCACATGTGCAACATCCCAGGTGCAGGAGGTGGTGGAAGTTGTTAAAGAACATGCTAAGTCATCACGTGACCCAACGCCCCAATGCTCATCATTAGGTGTGAATCATCCTTCATATGGTGTGAGAGAAGAATTATGAACATCCTCCAAAGGACCATATCAAGGGGTGCATCATCATCAAGCAAGGGATCAAAGAATCAAGTGAGACCAACCATCATGGATACAAGATTAATTAGAGTCATAAAAAGTGAGTCACAAGTTAATGTGAAATCCATGTAAGTAATTCACATTAGTTATCTTCTTCAACTTCACACTAGCTTATGACTTTATGCAATTTTCCAAGTTTAAGTATGGGAGGACCATCATAGAACCCTATTAGGTGTGCCAATACCTAAGTAGAGGAGTAGTTATTGAGAAACCCATCAAAGAGTAAGTATGAATGAGTGGTATGACATGGTGTTTACTTCATGGTCATGGTGTCATTGACATGCAAGGCCACATGTGATGTTCATCTCCATGAGTGCCTTTGTAGAGGGAGTGCTTGGTGCATTGAGTTACCCTTTCCTTGGCATTATTTCTTTCCACCCCTATCTTTCCTTTTGATATTAAATGATTTATTTGTAGGCCCCTTTTCAAGATTATGCATTTATTACATTGGGATTCAATTAAGTCATTTCTTTAGATATGCATTTAGTGCATTAGGATTTGTGGTGATGGCCTCATAGCAAGGGGGTAGAACTCAAGCTAACTTGTATTTTGACTTGTCATTCATATACCTTTACTAATTTTTCATTTTGAATTTATAACACGCTCTTTCCATTCTTTTTATCAACTACATCAACCTCGGGCATTCAAGTCCCTTCTTCTCATAGGAGGATGAAGTATGGACCTTTATGGGATACATGTAACAACCACTTCCAAAATATAGGACAACAGAAGGAAAATATGTGGAAAGTGTTAAGTATGGAAATGTATGAGTACATTACCCCTATAAAGGCCCCCCAGTAGTACCCATGTTCCCCAAGAATGAAAACACTTGAATAGAGTACATATGATGGCCACAAAGGTGAAACAAGGAAAAAAGAATAACTTCCATGTGTCATGATTCATTATTTGACTTCAACCCGTGATTCTAACCTAAACTCCCAATGCATTAAATGTAACACTTTACAAGAAAAAATGGCTAATGTACCTCTTTTGTGTTGGACCATCATCATTAGATGAGCCTATTGATCAAGTGAATGAGTTGATAAATGATGAGGGAGAGGCATATGAGGGGATATTTTATGTGGAGAATGTTGGTCATCATATATTGGATCACTTTCTACAATGTGGATCATGAAGAATGATCTCCTCTAGTTACCCCTAGGTGAGAGGGGGTAACATAGACCATGGATTAACTTCCTGAGTGAAGTCACTAATCTATTGGTGGGTTTTTTTGTCACAAGAGTGTGTCAAAAATGCTACTCTAAGTGGTTTTGTTCTTAGAGACGAATAAAATGGAAATAGAGGAAAATAAAGGACTCATGCATACAACTTGATAACTTATCTTGTGAAATAAACAAGATACAAGCTAGGACCAATAAACTCATTCACTAACATTTAACATCCATAACACAAGATATAATGAAAGAACAATCAATATTTTACTAATCCATTGAAAATATGACTTACAACACCTAGGGAGCCTAATCTTGATGTAGCTAGGTAGGCTACAAAGCCCCTCCTTAGGATGGGTCCTTAATCTCTATATCTGCTCCAACTCCAAACTTGGTAGAGAAATGATCAAAGTCTCAATGGTAGTGGGACAAAATAAAATATGTAGATTTATTTGGAAGTATTAAGATGACATAACCTTATTTTGCAATGTGGATGAATGGTGTGACCTCAAAGAATTTATTTACAGGTGAATGTTTCCCATTACATTAATGAAGTTATGGGATAATGATGGTTAAATAAAACTAGTTGAAATGTTTTTGATGAATTTGAGGGTTTGACAAGTTCCAAATTTACCCACTTCTTCATTTTATAGGTATAGAGACATTAACGAGCTAGAAATCTAATGAATTTTAACTTTATGATGATAGTGCAATTTTAAATGCATTTCCTGCACATTGCACACACAAAAAAAGGGGAAAATATTGCACTATACATATTTTGGTTAATTTTTGGTTGGACTTGGCTCAATAGAACATGACCAAGGTCACGTGATGATGGAACACAATGCAACATGAGGGTTATGAATTCCATGGTGATGTTTCCAGATGAAATTACTCAAAATTGTACATGTGAGTAAAATTGTGCTAATAACAATTGCAATAAGTTCAAAAGTAACCATGAAACTTTTTTCTGACATGTAATTTACACATAAGTTTCACTGCGTATCATGTTGTAATATCTTATGTATTTGAAAACTTTGTAGGGAAAAATATGAATATTGTGGTGATGTACCTGATGTTGCTACATTACTCCAATATATGACAATAATGCATTGTGTGTTCCATATATTTTTAGAGGTGGTTAATCTAGCAATGACAAGTTCATTATCACCTTTTGCTTTAAGAATTTGGAAAGTGGTATGTTTATCATCATTCATAGCAACAAATTGGAAGGAAAAAAACTCCCTTTTGAGTGCTCATGCTCCACTTTTAATAGAACTCATAATACTAAAAAACATCAAAATTGATTTTAAAAAATGAATATAATATTACATACCATAAAGGAAATTTTATAATATGAAATGAAACCAGAAATAAATATATTTTAAAGATACATACTTATACTCCCCATCAATGATTTCAATTGGTATTAATAAACCAATTTTTTTAAGGTAAAACACATCAAAATTGATTTTAAAAAATGAATATAATATTATATACCATAAAGGAAATTTTATAATATGAAATGAAACCAGAAATAAATATATTTTAAAGATACACACTTATACTTCCATCAATGATTTCAATTGGTATTAATAAACCATTTTTTTAGTGTAAAACACATCAAAATTGGTTTTAAAAAATGAATATAATATTACATACCATAATTTTTTTTTTATAATATGAAATGAATCCAGAAATAAATATATTTTAAAGATACACACTTATACTCCCCATCAATGATTTCAAATGGTATTAATAAACCATTTTTTAAGTGTAAAACACGTAATGTATATGCAAATGCACTACTTTGGAATATGCTGCCCTCATGCGAATGCCATCCATTTTAGTTTCAAATATTCTTACCCAAAACAATGTTTGACTAGTGGAGACCTCTTCCAAATAATCCAAAACTTCCATGAAATATGGAATTTTCAATAACTCATATTCATGAAATATGGAATTTTCAATAACTCATATTCATACATAGTATGCAATTTTTCATAAAAAAAAATATGGATATACATGTGGATATACATGCTTAATTTTAGGGTAAAATCAAATGGATTTGTGTTGCCTGCCAAAATCTCATCCATTGTATGAATTTCTTTCTATCAAACTTGAAAAAGCAGCCATGTATTAATAAGGGAGTCACATCGAAATGTGATCCCATATAAAACCCTCGCTTGATACCTGAAATGGAATCTATTTCATGATATTCATTTGATCCACTCAACTATAACTATGATTTTATTTAACTTAATGAAGGATGGTGTAACATAATCTTTCCACCTTCATTTGCATACACCATATGCACATGGAAAACATCATGCATAACTATGTGTCCATGTGTCATTGGCACTAATAATCTAAATAATAGGACCATTACCACAAGGATCCAAGCATGTCAACTCTAGGTATCTTGTATGGGGCACATTAATAACTTTATAGATAATGACCTCTTCAACTATTTTCTCATTTAAGAAAAGAAACTATATCAAAGTTTGGAACAATGCCCCCTTCATGTTTCATAGTTGGATGGAATTGAATTCAATAAGGTATATGTTTATGACTAGTTGGTTTATGAATATCATTATCGTAAGATGAAGCATTGTCACTCCAATAATAACTTTTAGCAATTCCAGATCATTATAGTGACATTCATCATTATCAAGATAATTTTCGCTCTGTTTTTTTATCAACTTTCTCATCTAGCATCCTATTGAACAAATGTTTAGAAATATTTTAACACAAATCTTGGTAGATATGTCTTATATTTTATATATGGAAATGGTTTAGATTTTTCATTATCATTGATAAATAAAATAAAATCTGCAAGCATAACAATATCCACAAGTTACACATACACATAGAATCTTTGAATTGGAAAACAAAAGTTAATAAATAATTCTAACTATGTTCCATCCAAAAATCAATCATAATGAAATTGCTAAATAAAATCTACTCTTCATTAAAATATTTGATTTATGATCTCCTTGAAACCAAGGTTTTAGCTTCTCATCCACAAAAATTTAAAAGTTCCTAATAACTTTATGCATCAATTTAATAAGGATATAATTTAATAATGTGTAGATACAATATTTGATAAATGACAGGATATAATTTAATAATGTGTAGATACAATATTTGATAAATGACATTATACCCTTCTTAGAAAAACTAGAATAAAATTAAAGGCATTTGCCCCATAACATGAAAAAAATATGGCTTTTAAAATTTTACAATAAAGGAACTTAATAAAACTTGGAAAATAGTCTTAAAAAATTGTTTTTACTTATGTAATGAAAACTTGTTAGTTTTCAGGTAATTGAAACCAAAAACATTTAGGTAAAGTAATAATACATAATTTGATTAAAGTAAAATATTTGATTTATGATCTCCTTGAAACCAAGGTTTTAGCTTCTCATCCACAAAAATTTAAAAGTTCCTAATAACTTTATGCATCAATTTAATAAGGATATAATTTAATAATGTGTAGATACAATATTTGATAAATGACATTATACCCTTCTAGAAAAAAAACTAGAATAAAATAAAGGCATTGTCAATATAACATGAAAAATATGGCTTTTTAGTACTTACAATAAAGGAACTTAATAAAACTTGGAAAATAGTCTTAAAAAATTGTTTTTACTTATGTAATGAAAACTTGTTAGTTTTCAGGTAATTGAAACCAAAATTAAATTTAGGTAAAGTAATAATACATAATTTGATTAAAGTAAATGCAAGGGTTATTTTATAAATCAATTGTATATTTGTACAAAATTAAATTTAGGTAAAGTAATAATACATAATTTGATTAAAGTAAATGTAAGGGTTATTCTATAAATCAATTGTATATTTGTCCATTAAAAAATTGTAGAAATTGTTTATCTCATATATATTCAATTTTAATAAGTAAATTTTTTTAAAAAAGAATTGGTCTTGAAATTGTTTTTTAACTTGTAATGTTTTTCTATAATGGTGTGTATCTTTGTCCATTAAGAAGCAATTAACCTCATATACCTTAAAAAAAAAAAATGATAAAAACAAAATAGAAAAATCAATAGAGTCTAAAATTAGAAAACAAATAAATATATCATTATGAACAACTAAAGTAAATTACTATACCACTTGATCGCCATCATTTTTTATGATTTAGCAACTTTGCATAACATTCATTCTATATTGTCGAGGGATTGCATCCAATCTAATTTGATCATAAAGTTCATTTATGTAGGGCGTTTGACCTAGTTTTTTCAAAGGGTTCTCTCAAGAGGTTCGATAAAGTAGAGTATTCTATCTAATTTGTTCATGGTATTCTCTAGCAGGGTTAGTATAGAAGGTCATCAGACCTAGTATATTCATAGAGTTGTCTCACATGGTTCATTTAAGCAGGGAGTAGGACTTGGTTTGATCACACCATTTGGGTAAATCCAAAGTAAGAGGGAATATTCAAATGTTCAAATACCCAATAACTTGTTTTCTTGAAAATTTAAAAGTGTAAAAGTTAATGTTACATCACTTATCTTGAAAAAAATAATAGTGAAAAAAGTTTTATTCATTATGTTATTAACATTTCTAATTATGTATTAATATAATCATTGATCTAGCATTTCTAATTATGTATTAATATAGTCATTAATATAGCATTTCTAATTATATATTAATATAATCATTAATCTTTTTCATATTTAATATATATTTGGGGTTGGTAAATTCATATGTGAAGTTCCTTAAAAGAATTAGTATTAGACAAAGTTCTACTTCAATTACTTTTAGCCATTTGGATGGATTTCTTCATGGTTTTATGTGCTTTAATTTTGACCTCTTGTTGAATGACATCACATAACCCACCATTATAAAATTCAACCAATTTATTCTCATCCAACTTGGTGACTTAGGTGGCTAGTTGTTGGTGTTTCATAGTTTTTTCCATAAGCAAATTCAGTTGAAAATTCATTTGATGTAGTTTGGTTAGTTAGCTAAAATACTGCTTGTTGGTCCATATATTTTAATATTGAACCATTATGTCATATACAAACTCATTTGATCAATATTCCTTTCATGGGTTTATTCTTTGGAGAACCAATTGGTACCATTTATAGGAATCTACATTCATATAGAATGAAGAAAGAGTCATTAGAGCATCTTGGGGAATGTTGTGTGATCAAAATATTGCTCCATTTGGAAATTCCATGATTGTGGATCATTGCCATCAAACTTTCAAATTTAATTTTTTGGCAAAGTAAACCTTTACTCATAGCAAGTGTTAGTGGAACTTTTTATTGGTTTGCTACCAGAAGTGAAATGGAGCTATTAGTATAATTTGTTAAGATGTTGAATATGTATTCTATTCTTTTCATGTAGGTAAATTGTTCATGAATACACAATAGCGAGCCCCCCCAAGAATGTTTTTGGTCCTGTTATATGGATTTTATTGGTTTTGAGGGGGTTTTAGCCCATGATTTTACACATATTGTATTCTAATATTTCTTAGCAGAATATGATTCAATGATGTTGCATAATACCTATTTATTATGTATTCTAAATTGTTCTGTAATACAATGAGAAAGAGGTATGGATTTGAGTTTGTTGGTTTTCCTGGTTAAGGGTTTCCATGGAAAACATTTTGTGTACTTTGTATGTGCTATTGTTCTTTCTACTTTTCTTAAGCATCTATTAGAATTTCTTCTCTTGCACAAGTTTATTTGTCACTATTTTTCTACACAAAGTTTTTTTGGAAGTTGTTGATCTCTTTTCTAGTTAAGGACAAGAGTCAACCTCCTATGGTATTCTTGAAAGACTAATAAATATTCCCCTTCTATGTTTTTATAGAGGTAGTACTCCTCTTTCTCACTCAAATATTAAATATATTTTCTCAAAACATGGATTCATTCATTCATAACATCAACACCTATGAGTGGATTAGGTGGTAAAATAACTAACATATAAATTATAATAGAAATATAATAATGTCACATGCAAATAACAAAACAATTGCAGCCATTATTTCAGGTATTGAGAAAAATATTTTGAAGCAAGATTCATAGATAGAAAATAAGACTGATGGACTAGAAATCAAAGAGCTTTAAAGGATTTCATTCATTTAGAATCATAAGATGCATAGGAGAAACACACATGAGATATCATTGTTTTTTTTTTTTAAGTCTGAAACCAGAAATGTTATGAACTCTTGGAATATCTCTCCACGAGAGTAAAAAATAATTACTCATAGATGTTCAAGTTTGAACAAAGTATTTTCCTATCGAAAATCACAATGTTCCTGATAATTAAATGATAAAATGAAATGCATTAATCAAAATGGACTGGGATGGGGCTCTCATGGACCAAATAAAATAGTATCAGTAACCTGAAATACAAGGATAAATGTAGTCAAGGATTGACTTTATGAGTAAACAATAAACCAATAAAGCTAGATGATTCACATAATGGGAAGAAAATAAGGGAAATGCTTCAAAAGAAAATACGCTCACAAAATAATAGAGGAATGGAAAACAAATGGATCTCTCTCTCTTTCTCTCTCTCAGACGTCTTCGACCTCAGGGTCTTCATGTATTTATACCTCAGATTCGACCCTTCTTGGAATAACTACTTCTTGGTATTTATTCTAGGTTAACTATTTGTTCCAATGATCTTTCGAGCCATTGTTGAATATGTTACTTCATTAGCGGGATGGTGATATCTTGTTTAACACTGAGTGAGAATATTTCTTTCTCAATTTCTTCACGATCAAAATGCAGTTGTTCGAATGATTCCAAGTGGTCTTCATTTCTATTTACAAAATTAACAAGCCACCACTTAATTTCATCCTATGGAAATTATGTGAGGTCATCGAAATGGATTTCCCATGAAGCTTTAATCAAACCCAACTTTGTGTCTAGTTGTTCTTTAGTTATATCCATAAAATATTTTATAAGTTGTGGGCCTTCAATGTCTTTAACAATTTCTAGTGTTTTAAAGAATGCACCACTTTTTTTGTCATTTATATTTGTACATGTGAGAATTTCATCTCGTAACATTTGTATCCTTTCCATCCATCCTACTTTTAACTATTTTATTCTATGTTTTGAAGGAAACCATTGTTGGTTTCTATGATAATTACTTAAACTAGAAACCCATGCAATAAACAAACTGAAATCATTTTATAAAAATCTTCATCATGTTCCAATTTATTTTTCAAATGTTCCATGAAGCTGACGATCCTTTGTGCAATTTTTTTAGGCTTGGACTAACTTACCATGCTTGTGAAATAATATTAAGTCGCTTACTAATATTTTATGTGACATACAATCTAACTTCGCTCAACAATTTAGTGGCTTTTCTCACCTTTGTTTATGTCCTAGGTGTACTTGGTGGCATTTAATATGGAGAAATAATAGCCAATGGTTCTACAAAAAATGGTTTGGGACTCAATGCATCCTCAATTTTGTTTATTCTTCTTTTCAACCTCATATTTTCCAACTCTTGTTCTGAAATTGAGTGGGCAAGAGTGTCTCCATTAGTGATGACCAAATAATCATTACATGGTTTTTTTCCCTTTTTCTTTGGGGTATTTAGGTCGTTATCACTAGTTCCTTTAGGAATCCTTGTAAAAAGGTTGCTATATCTCATAGACACCAAATGATTTGAAAATATCCCCTTGGGATCAAAACCTAGTTGAGGTTGTGCTTCCTTCATATTAAACGTGTTTATCATTTCAGATATTTCTAACAAGTGTCAGGAGTTTCTTACTATTACATTGTAAACAATAAAGGGAAATGAGATAAATTTCCTCTTTCTCTTTCTGTGAAATAGGATAAACCATGCTTTATATTGTCTACAAGCCTTTGCAACAAAACACCTATCACAAACAAATAGCAAGAGAAGAAAAGGGATTCTGTCATAACCATATAACCTGATGTAGGCATGATATTATTGATGTACACAAACTCCCTTTCCTTTCATAAAATTGTCTGCTTCTTGGGTTATCCTTGTTGGTGCTTCTTTGGAAAACATAAATCCAAATACTTTCATAAATATATCGTGAATAAGACAAAAATGGAATGGTGTCTTATACTTCCAAAGCACAAGGTACCAAAATTGAATTGGTTCATTCTCAACATCCAAATTACTTCTTAGGGGTAACCTCTCAAACACATTATAGTAGTTGACTACCAAGACCAAATACATAGGCATGAAGAACCTCTTAGTCTTTAAATAATTGTCCAACTAAAAGGAAATCTCATTTGATATTACCTCATCCTAGTCAAAGATAAATTCCTTTTGAAAAGAAAAATGTAATACATATAAAACTTACATGGGGATATGAGAGGTGTATTCTCGTTCCATCAATTGTGCAAACAACCATGAAAAATATATATACATCTTTTCCAACATAGTTATGTTGATGGATGAAAGGTCAACCGACACTTCTATAGAGGGAACCGTGAAATCATTTAGCAAATTAATCCCACCACCCTCATAATATATGAAAGAATCAATGTTAGCAAATATATTGGGAGTTAGTGGAGCAAGGTTCTTCCCTTCAAAAACTACTTGATTTTTTTTTTCTTTTTGAATCAAACCTTCAAGCGCACCAAGAAACCAGCTCCATGAAGTTAAAGACTTCAGGGAAGCAACCAACATTAACTAAGCGAGTCATCCAGATTTGGTTATTTTTCTTATGTTCAAGAGTTAGAATATGAAACCATTGATATTCCACAGAAAAATGAAATTCTTTATCTTGGTGCATGAGAGAGTTAACTGTATCCTGACAAGAAGGATCTTTCCTCCTTCTAGCTGTCATATTTCTTATTCTTCTAAGGCACTTTGATATATGTGACAATGAATTACAAATCTCAAGTTGCTTAAAGGTTAAGTAAATGAATATAATTTACTAAAACATCCCTTCAACACATACACATTTCCTTCAAAATACATGCAACCATAAATGGAAGTTACTTTTAAAAGAAAGTGATTCATGGGAAAATGGGATAATCCCACTCAAGTAAGAAAAATGGAAAAGTACAATGAAATTTTTCCATATGTAGGAGCATGGTGGAACATAAAACAAATGGAAGGGGGGAATATTGTACATATGGGTGAATTTAGAAAACAAAAGGTGATACATGAAAATGGGTCAACATATCGGCTCCAATTGCAAGACAATGACCCCCTACGAGTTGTTGAGAAACCAGAAGGCCTTAGTCCACCGGGAATGTATTCGAGGAGGTATTTACACATGGTGATTAGACTTGGTGACTATACATAAAAATGATACAGAGTGTACTGTAATACATTAGTTCAGAACAACAATCAATATCAGGAGAAGAAATGTTTCAAATGTTGTCCATTGACATGTAGTTTCAAAACTTGGTCATCTAGTCCTTTTAACAAGTAAGAGTTGAATCCACAAATATTTTTGATCCGGTAAGGTCCAATTCATAGGGAATTGAACTTTGAGTGTAATGAAGGTTTTTCTTTGGCATTATTCCACAATAAGACAAATTTATCTTCACATAAATCTTTGACTATGGCGCCTTGATCAAAAATATTTATCCACTACTTCCTGCCTCTTTTGATCATTTATTAATGTTTGTTCTCTTTGTTCCTCTAATTGCATCAATTGATAAAATTGAGATTGAATTGGTGTAGTCCCTTATTAATCTTCAATCCTGGTGGAAATGGCTAATGCATTTATATCTAGATGTAATGGTAATCGAGCATCCTTTCCATATACTGATGAGAATGGATAATGTCTAGTGTTATTTTTCTGGCCCATAATGCATTTAGAAGTTTCTTATTCCAACCCCTTTGGTTTGTAGAAACTATTTTTTGGATAATTTGCACTAGATATTTTTTATTTGATTTATCAAATCCATTTCCTTGAGGATAGTAATTTGATGGTTGCCCCATTAATATTCCAAATTTTCCCTAGAAGGTTGTAAACTTTGAACTAATGAATATAGAACCATTATCTGTGATAAAATTCTATGGAACACCAAATCTTGATAACATATTCTCTTGCAAAACCTGAATGAGATGCCCAGTATTAGCTTCTTTTAAAGCTATTTCTTCAGGCCATTTTGTGAAATAATTAGTGGATATTATTATGTAGGAATGGCTTTTACTGGATTTTGGATTTATGGGGCCTATAACATCCAAACTCCATTGTGTGAAAGGACTTTCCAATGTGATTTTTTTTACAGGCGTAGCAACCCTCTTCTCTTTACCAAATAATTTTTGGCATGGTAAACATTTTCTTATAAAAGTATGTTCATTTATGAATAATTTTGGCTGATAAAAATTATCTCGAATGATTATGTGAGATGTTACCATTGGAGCAAAATTTCCACCGCAAAAGCCTTCATGTGTTTCTTTCATAATTTCAATGGACTTGGAGTTTCTTAGGCATCTTAACAACATACCACCAAAATTTTATTGAAATTATATAGAAATTAATATGTAAGAACTTGATTTCATCTTCAATGATCTCCTTTCTTTTGTTGTCATACCCATTGGAAATTGTCACGATTTCGAATAAAATACAATGTTTTTGTACCATTCATATCTTGCTATCATATCATCTTGTGTGACAAGGGATTTATCATTAGATAAATAAATGTTTACTGCTTCAATACCACCGATACATTTGCATAATTCTTGTCCCTTTACATCCTTTAGTGATTTTATCTCGATATCATATTCTTGCAATTTGGCCAACCAATTGGCCCATATTCCTTCTCTAAACCATTGAGACAACATCACTTGATAGGAGGATATGGTATATAACAATCACATGTGATGTCAAAATATAATTTCTGAAGTAGGAGACAAATTTGATGAGGGAAAACTCTTGTTTCTCCAAGGGGAGTACTTCAACTCATATTCTTGCAAGCATTTTCTCATGAAAGAAATATAATGCTCTTCCTTTAAATTCATCTTTTGAGTTAGTATAGCAACAATAGTTTCTTTTGAAGAAAAAGAGTAAATCATGAAATATTTTTCAAAGTTAGGGGTAATAAGTATTGGAGTTGTGGAGATTGCCACTTTTATATCCAAGAAATATTTATGAGCTTCTTCAGAACATTCAAAACATTGATACTTTTTAAGAAACTTATTTATTGGTTTGACAATGGCTGCATAATCAAGAACAAATATTTTGAAAAAAATTATTTTCCCAAAAAATGATTGGACCGCCTTACAACTTGTGGGGGGTTTTAATTCTGTTTTTGCTTTAATCCTTTCCATGTCTATATATATTCCATCTTTTCTCACAATGTTACCCAAAAATTTCCCTTCTAAGACTACAAATAGGCGTTTCTTAGGATTAAGGGATATGCCATATAATATACATCACTCAAAAACTTGTTAGAGATGTAATTGTTCCCTCAAATTTGAATAAAGTGTTAAATCATCTTGATAATCTTCCATATTTTTTCCTATCATCTCCTTGAATGCATGATCCATTGCTCTTTGAAATTTTTCTCCAACATTCATCAAACCAAAGGGAATTATGTTATAAGAATATGCTCCCTAAGGTGTTGTAAAGATCATTTTATGTCTGTATTCATCTGCTACCAACACTTGGTTGTATCCAGAGAATCCATCCAACATAGACATTACCATGGAACCAATAACTTGTTGTAAAAACATTTTGATATTGGGAAGATGATAGTTATCCTTTAGAGAAGATTTGTTAAGATCCCAAAAATCGACACATGGTCAAATTTCTCCATTCTTTTTTCTTACTACCACTAGATTTGAGATCCAATAAGAATGTTTGACTAAAAAATATTCCTTCCCTTTCCATTTTCTCAAGTTCCAATTTTACCAAAGGTTTTAATTTAGGATTGATAATCCTTGGCTTCTGTCTAACAAGTTTGGTACCTTCCTTCATAGGTATGATATGTTGGATACTGATTTTATCATACTCTTTGAGATCATCATAAAAGTGATAGAACATTGTTGTTGATTACTAATGACAGCTACCTCTACTCCTGTAGCAGGTTTGTCTTCATTTTCCAATACTTTGAGTATATTTTCCTTTTGTTGGGGAATTTTTACTACATGCAAAAATGGAAGAGTAATATGTAATTTTGTCAGATCGTCAATAATATTATAAGTCATCTTGGAAGAGGTTACTCTTTCATCATTTTTCTGAGTATTTTTCCCCACATTTTTGTACATTGCATTGGAAGGAATATTTTCTGAAATAGAAGGCCTCCTTTAAATCATTTTGGTATTTCCCCTTGTGGAGGGACACGATTTATTCCTTGGAATGTATTTAATTGAGCGCTTGTTTGGACCAAATTATCTTGTTCCTTGTTCACAATTTCCTCTTCTTCAACTACCAAGTCTCCTTCTAAAAATGGCATCATATCATCATCCATCTCCATGGATTCAAGAATTCCAACATGTGCCTTATTATTGACATTTGGAGGATACAAGAATTGATCTTAATCTTTGATAAATTCTTCATTTATTTCATATATTACAACAACATTAGGATTTTGAAACCGGGGAGCTCTAGGCCCAGGATTGTCAACATTCTATTTTATTTTTTGACGTTCCCTAAAGACATATGTGGGTGCTCCAACATTTTAATGCTGTGAGCATGGTATTTTTTTTTCAACTCTCCTTAAACAAATTACCTCATTATGCATTTGCCTAACATTTCTATTCAACTATGCAATTTTTGCATCCTGCTTTACATGAGCGAATTCATTTGGTAAAGGAAAGGTTTAGACATTTGGTGCTTGGCTTGGAATATTCCTCTTGCAATGGATCTATTTATCTATAAAATGTTGTGGATATTCCACTGGAATAGTTCATCACAATAAATCTAATAAAATATTGAAATCTTTACTATTAAGGTTATTTTTCCTTTAAATCTCTAGAATATTTAGTTATTGATTTTCTGCTTATGCATGGAATAGATAAAATGCCGAAAATAGAGAACAATGAAATAAAATCACACCATCCACAAATAAACACAAGATATGACCTGGGAAACCCAATACAATAGAAAACCCAGCTAGAAGGTGAGGTTGTTTTTCTCTCTTTTCTTTGGTATAGAAATGACGCAAGTACAAAGAAAGAGACACTATCCGTGGAGTTTTCTTTGACCTGTGGCCTGTATGGATACTACATAATCTCTCCTCCTCTATTATGATAACAAAATACCACTCTCAAATGTTCTTCTCAACTATGGAACACGATGCAATGAAAAATAATTGAACCCCTTCTCCTCCTAGTGGCGTATTATTTAACATAGTCTAATAGCCATCTAGAGGTAAGTTTTTGACTTCCTTAACCCTCAATTGTGATAGGGATTTGGAACTTATAGAATATTCTTGAAATTACATGTGTCTAGCCCCATAATCATGAGTAACGAGGGATGACATGGAATCCTCTCATACCATGGAGGTCAACACGATAGGTCAACTTGCGAGAGGCATAACTTTTGCATACGAGCTCTGATAGACACGATTTTTGCACTGTTGGAAATGTATCAATGTGTGTAATAGCATCACTAGATCCAAGTTATATTTGGAAAGTTTTAACACAAAAAATTTTCGTTTGATGCCTCAAAATTTCCCCAGAAGGTTATGGACCCCAATTTTCCAAACTGGGACCTGCCACTAAAATGGCCCTGCAAGTTGATTCCTCCAATTTTTTCCACTCTGAAATGATCGAGATAGATGAAAAAAAATATAATGATCTAATATGGACCACATATCCCTATTTAGGGAGGATTTTGGTCCCCAAAATATTTACTAAATGAGGTGATGAAATTTTTCCTCTACCTTCTCCCTAGAGTACCACTTTACTTTTCCTAGAAGTTGTCCTTTAAACCCAATCTGCCAAAGATCATGCTGCCCCTATCTTGTAGCTCTGGACCACTTCTGCAAAATTGTGTCCTCTTCCAACTCTACATGGGCATATGGTGCTAAGTCCTCTATGTAAGGTAGGACCTTCTCCTCCTACTGATCTAACATGGAAGGCTCATGGAGTTTGAGATTGTCCACATTCACTACTGAGTAAATTCAAATGTATGGGGGTAGAATGATTCCGTAGGAATGATCTCCCACCTTTTTTAATACATCAAAAGGACCATATTGCAAAGCCTTTATCTTCTTACCAGGACCCCGTAGTATTTCCTTTTTCAGATGTAACCATACTTTGTCTCCCACTCTAAATGTTTTCTCTATTCTGGGCTGGTTATGGATAGCCTTGAACTTTTCATGTGACTTATTCAGTGTCTCTTGTACTTGCAAATGGATCTTCCTGATCTTCTCAACATTTTTTTTCTTCTGATTTTAATGATCTCCTGTGAGTTCCTCCTTCACTCCTCCCTTTTGTCCATATACAACATCTATGGATGAAGGTGGAAAATACCCAAAGCAAGTTTCAAAAGGTGACTTACTGGTAGAATTGTGGATTGTTTTGTTATAAGAGTGTTGTATATAGATCAATTTTTCATCCCAAAGATTCATATGCTTCTGATTGTAACCTCTCAAAAGTTGCACCAAATTCATGTTTACTACTTCTGTCTACCCATCTGTCTGTGGATGGAATGCTGTAGACCTCTTCAACTTAGTGTCCATCATCTCCCACAATATAGTCCAAAATTCACTGTGAAATATGGTATCCCTATCTGAGATGATGCTCCTTGGTATCCCAAAGTGCACCCAAAATTGTTCAAAGAACAAGTTTGTTTCTTCCTGTCCCTTGATGGTATTTTTACAAGGCATCATAATGAACATTTTTTTTAACATGTCTATTATTGCACAAATTGTAGGTTGGGAAAAGCCCAACCCAAACCATAAGAGTGTGACAAATACAATATTGGCTACCCACTGTCACCTTAGATAGCTACTCCCCTCACTTTAGTGATGATAAATCACCACAAGGGGAGAATCTCGATGACTCTAGGGGGATTGCGATGGAAAGTGAGAAGATGATGGTAAACAACCATATAGGTCAAGCTTGGACATTAGGAAAAGTATTGGAAGATAATATTGTTGATAAAGGATGGTTTCCAAAGTATTATGTACCTGCAATACAATGTTAAACGTGCTCGGAACAAGACACAAGATACATACACATGCCTTAAACCAAAGGGGAACAAGAAAGAAACCTTGCTGTCCAAAAATTGCAATATAAAATGTCAGTAGCTACAAAATTAACCATGCAAAACATCAAATAATTATTGGGAAATCAAGTACTAAACATGTAGGTAATATCCCAATACTTAAACATGAGTTTTTATGGTGAAACAGGGAAAAAAATGATGTTATCAACAATATGTTAGGGAATCCTTGTGGCTGTAGAATTTTTTTCTATAGTAGCAAGTTCTAGCCACTAAAAATCACATTAAAAGCACTTGAATGAAAGCCCTTGGCAAGATGAATGATTAGCACTATTTACTTGCAAATTTCAGTGGTAGAAAAAGTGACACAAATGATTAAAGAGAGATTTGATGTAGCCCTAACGGCTGTAACCTTAATTTATAACAGAAATAAGAATCACTTGGCTAAGATAGACGCCCTAGTGGCTCAAGCAAGATTATAACATGTAAAATTGATTCCAACTTGAACAAATACAATATCTCAACAATTCACGCATTCCAATGCAATTATTTTATTTCTCCAATGAAAATTAGACTAGTGCCTTTATCAATTGGGTTATGGAGTCTCTAGTTGTAAGAGATAGTTGTGCTACCTGCCTGGGGGTGTAAGCCTTTTTAGTCCCTAGGGAAAACAAACTAGCAAGGTAAATCTAGGAGGGTGTAAGCCCTTTTACTCCTCCTTGCAACCTTGCTAAGTGGATTTTCCAAAAAAAATAATGGACCTTGGTGGAGGTTCCATGCCTTTATACTCCTCCAATGGTTTTGAACATTAACAACCATGAAACACGAAGAAATACTAGAAATATGCATACAATACCTTACCAATTCCACTAGATAGAAAGACAAAACCCTATTTTACAAAGCATCTTCCATCACAAAGAAAATAAAATCATCCAAGAGAGATAGCGCACCACTTCTTCCACAAGGGACAAGTACTAGCATACAAATAGCAAGAGAGAGAGAGAGATGTGATTTTCCCAAGAGGGGCGAAAATTTCAAGAAAAACATATGTAATTCTCAAGTGTTATGATATGATGAAATGAAATGTCATGACCTTTATTTATACAAGGTCTCACTAACCAATTTGTCTAGTTAAATAAGGGTAAAACAAAAATTATGGAGGCCAACCTCCTAATTTTCCCCTTCACAAAATATAATTTGAATTTACAAAATAAGTAAGCCCTAAAATATGATGTCATCCCTCCTAGAGGTGACATTTTGGCATAATGAGCAATTTGTTTAGCAATTTGAGGAAGTCGTTGGGCCTCCAAAGGCCTAATATCCATGGTGCAAGGGTATTCTTCCATCAAAAGTGCCAAATCATCATAAATTTACCTATCATCGGCAAACCCTATTCCCCCAAGTGAGATGCCATGCTCTAGAAAGTGACATTTTGAGCCTCCAAGGTCAAATATTGGGAAAAGGGGGGCTAAATTTCCTTCTTTGGGATGTCATCTCCTACCTCCAAAGGAAAATTTCATCATATATCTTTCCCAAAGGCATGGGGTATGCAATCCACTCTATGGGATTCATGCCCCCAAGAAGGCCCAAGCAAGGTTTGTTCCTTTAGAAATGTCCACCAAGCAAGGTCCTGCAAAGACAAGTAAATGTGTCCTCCAAGGGTCTCAAGTCAAACGTATCATGCCAAGTAAAATCACATTTAATGCAAGAATCATATAAACATGTGCATCAAATCTACCTTTTCAAATTAAACACATTCTCAAAGACCCTAGGAAATTTTCCAAATTTAGACATGGGAGGGGTGTCATGGTGCCCTATTGGGTGAACCAATTCCTCAAGTAAGAGAGTTTCCCAAGGACAATCCTTTCTAAGTCATGTAGTAGGAATGAAGTGGATGGGGTTATACTTCTAGGTATGGAATTTCATTACACATAAGGGATCATATTGCTTCACTTATGGGTGCCTTTGTAGAGTGTGTGTTACCCTTTGTCCGCGAATCATGATTTTTCCAAACCCATTCATTTTCTATTAATTAATTAAAGTCCAAAACAATTGGGTACTATAAGACATGGAAACAAAAGAGTACCACACCATCACTTGAAGATAGAGGTACATAGAGTGCCATATGCATGAAAAGAAAGGGATACCGCATACATGCACACACCTCAACAAGAGGGACATCTATATAATACCAGTTTTCTTTTGCAGGCCTTCCAATTTTTTCAAGAGAAACATTTCATCGTTCTCAAGACATCTTGGGCGAGCATCTAGAAGGTCATTATTTGGATTTTATCTTTTTTCGGCTACATTTACCCCCGGGCCTTCAACCCCTTCTTCCCATGAAATGAGGTACATTACCTCCTTTGTTCAATAATCCCGATGACCTAAAATATCGGGACAATAAAGAGATGAAGTAATGGAAAGTGGTAAGTATGAGTGGGAATGGTACGAAAACCCTTCAAGGAAAACCCCTGGTTACAATCCTTTCCCAAAAGGTGGTCACTTACTAGGAAATCATGACACTCACCAAAGTGAAGTAAGGAAAAACAAATAATTTCCAAGAAAAACGTTCCATAATCAAGAGAAGTTTTAATGCAACATATTCAAATGCCCAAAGTATTAAAGTGACACTTACCATGATACCTAACTTGTTACCTCATGGAGCAATATCCACCATCTTCCAGAAGCAATCCGGTGTGGTGAATTCCATCATGACGAATGAAGAAGTATGGTGGTGAGGAGGGGCTCCATCTGTGTAAGTGGACACTATTGATCAATCGATCTCTTGATACTCCATGTCTGCAACCCAAGGGCCATGAGACATCATCTCCTTATTTATCCCTAGGAGTGGGGGATAACACTATCAACTACCACAAATAAACAATCAAGTCCCTTCCACGTGGTTGATAAACCTCCCACAAAATCGATGGAAATTATTTCCCAAGGTCTAGTGGGTATAGGTAAGGGATGGTATATACCATTCTTCCTATTATTGGGCTTGCTGGTACACCAAAGTATACATCCTATAATATATCATGCTACATCTTCTTTCATTCTAGGCCAATAAACATACCTTTGTAAATTGGCATCTGTCTTCCCAACATCAAAATGTCCTGCAACTTTGGAGGTGTGAGCCTCTCTGATAAGTTGCAGTCGTTCACCTTTAGGGACACAAATCTTGTTGAGCTTGTAGAGTAAACCATTGTGGAAATGATCATCATCCTTTTTGTCACATTCTTCTATATGAATTTTTCCATGTAGTTGCTGAAACACCTCCTTGAAGTCCTCATCTTCTGTGTATGCCTCTTTGTATGCATCATGGGTAAAAAGATCCATGTGCATTAGAGTTCCCAAATTTGTAATATTGGATGTGGGAGGTCATGAAAGAATGTCTGCCAACTTATTTTTTTTACCCTTTTTATACTTGATGACTAAAGGAAATTGTTGTAAAAACCCCATCCACTTGTAATGCCTGGTTTGTTGTATCTTACTTTGGGCCTACAAATACTGTAGTGGTTGGTCATCTATGTGGATGATGGTCTCCTTTCCCATAAGATAGTGCTTCCACTTTTTGACATATTGTATCAAGGCATAGATCTCCTTGTTGTAGGTAGGGTAGTTGAGAACCATCCCATGAAATACTTCATAATGATAGCATACCGACTTTTCTCCTTGCATCAAAATTGCTCCCATGACATACCCACTTGCATATGTCTCCACTTTGAATGGATTATACAAGTTTGGTAGCATGAGAACTGGTGCTTAATTGATATTTCTTTTTAGATCACCAAAGGCCTTTTGTTAATTCTCCCCCCACTAGAAACTCTTACCACCGGATGTTATGGCGTGGAGTGGTGCAACTACCATTGAAAATGAAGTCATGAAATTCCACAAGTATTGTGTTGCCCCCAAAAAACTACCAAATTCAGTGACATTTGTAGGAACTGGCCATTTCATGATGGCCTCCATGTTTGTGGGATCTACCTTGAGCTCCCCTCCACTGTTCACGTATCCCCAAAACACCAAATATTGCTGAGAAAACTTGCATTTCTTGAGATTGGCCAAAATATGGTGCTTCTTTAGGGTTTCTAACACTCGCATAAGATGCGATATGTGTTGAGGAAAAGGTATGAAGAAACTCACTCCAACATTTTTGAATCTTACTTGGCTAAGGTAAGATAATTGGGATTGCCACACGGGGTTTAAAGCCTAAGAGAAAAATATCATTTGATTCACGAGCAATAAGTACAAGGAATAAAAGTTGTTTTTCTTTTATGATAATTAACTGTTAAAAAGAAGAAAATGAAAAATGTATATGTACAATGTTTAGGAAAACGAAATAAATAAAATACCAATATGAAAAAGTATCAGAAAAATACACAAGTGAGACAAAACTAGAAACATGATTTATTTATTGGTTTCATTCTAAGCTACAATAATAATCCTCTTTTCAAACCCCTGCAACAATATAGAACAAGATTAGATTTAGAGGTATCCAATGGGCACCATACATAAATACTCTGACAATAAGAGAAGACCGAGACTAAATATCTAGATCATCTTTTCCACAGAAACATCATTTATTGACTCTGAAAAATACTCCCTATCAGTAATGAAATTTAATCCATAAACATAGCAGAATACAAAAACTTCCAAGAATAAATGATCAACCTTTCTATAACAAGCCACTGAAGTATATGACTCAATCCTTGAATCATGCTACCTTCAATAAGACCCTACTGTCAACAAGAGGGTTAAGATTCCTAGAAAACTCAAAATGAATGAAAATGATAATCTCACAAGTATAAGAGCAAACCTTATATCAAAAAATTCTTTCTTTTCTCTCCCCCATGTCCCCCGTGATAAGATTTTATCTCTTTCAAAATAAGTTGTGGTAGTTTCAACTACCTTTGTAGTTAAGTCTTAATTGACTTAACACAAATTAGGGACAAATGATAATAGTAAAATAATAAATAAGGGTATATTGAATAATAACTAATAGGTGGGACCCCCTAATTCATTTTAAAATCCTTTTAAGTTTTTATTCCCTCCTTGTCACTCCACAATTTATTCACATATTGGTCAATAATTAAAATGTTTTTCTATCAAATAAACAGATACATGCTGGTTGTTCCAAAAATTTAATATCATGTTGTCCCAATAATAAAAATCAAAACATAAATTAAACTCTTCATTTATCAAACATGAAATTCAAAACCACATTTGTTGTGTGATGCAACGACAATGAAACAACAAACAAACCATTGCAATGAACTGTAGGTTGGTGAACAACTTCTTGCCAAAAATGATTATTGCCCTGTTCCCTCCTCTACCATGGCTATTTCTTCTAAAAAATAAAACTCATATCTAAAGAAAATTCAAATCATAATATGAATCAAAATGACTAATCAATCATCAAATACTCCGCCTAAAGATAAAATTGAAATATTGGCCCACTTCATTTCACGCATTAGACTACATGCAAACAATTAATCACTCTGTATATAACAACCATAAGTATTTTTCCAGCTTGATCCATAATATCATTTAGAACAGGGAGATATAATGACATATGGGATATGACATGATTTGTAATGAATGAAAAGTGAATTCATGATAGGGGAAGTATGACTATTGTTTTAAGCACAAAATACATATTATATACTCATATCATCACCTTTATCTAATTACAAATCTCATCAATTCTACCTATAATCCTCATTTGAAAATTTGTCTCCTAAAGTCCCGTGAACCATCAAATTTCTCATGAGAATCAGGACATAGGAATAAATAAAATGATTCGGGAATAATGAGGGGATTGTAATTAGCGTAAAGTGAAAATGATTTATGGGAAATGTAAACGGTTAATGTCCTTTTATTATTTATTCAACATCAGTTATCATAATTGATCCCCGGTTAGAACCTTTTCTTATAATTTCTGGAAAACAATTAGTCAAAACATATTAACAAAATCCCCAAAATTCTTCTTATCACAATGTTTTAATCCTTCGAACAATAGCCATTTGAACTCTACTCCATCAAAACTTTTTACCTATTAAATTCATGATTAGGATAGATTGAATCCAATATCAAGGTATAGAGCACAATAAGTCTTTTCCAATAATTTGTATCAATGTCACATCTCAACTTGTAGAATGTCAAACTCTAAGAATTATTGAAGCACTGAGATTTTCAAAGGGATTATGATGACCAAGAAATCTCAATAGCATGTTGTTGGAAACAAATAAAAATGAATTTGTATAGATAAATATCAACAAACAAGTCATGGCATGGTATATGAGTCGAGGAACCCATATGTGTTTTGCAATAACACCCAAGTTTACCCATCAATTCCTATTAAAAAAGTTGAAGCAAGGAGGAAAACAAAACCCTTGTTCTTAACTAAAAACCCATTTTTGCAAGTAGTTCAAAACCATGTACATCTAAATGAGGAAAATTGAAATTGTTCAAGGGTTCACAAGATTGCCAATTCGAAATGGGAGGTCGAAGACATAATTCCTTTTAACATGGTTGTTATTGGATAAATTGGTAGGTGTGGACACTAACATATCTCCCTAGATCCACCTGGATCTAGAACAAAACATGACAAGACATGACTCTTTCTCTAAGTTGCGGTCATTGAATCTACTACTAAGAAGGAATGAGTGACATACCTTTATATCTCTTCCTTAGGTCTCTGTTGTTCCCGCTTCGCTCCAGTGCTCTTGTAAAATCATGTCCAAGACTACACAAACCAACCCAAGTGAAGATAGCAAAGTATATTCAATGTCAACCTATGCATATGATCAAAGAGTTATGCAATAAAATAAGAGTGATTTTATGGGAAAGGGACATGCTGCTGTATTATATTAAATGAAAGTAGAAGATACAACCGGATCGCCTTGATGTCGCAAGCTTCCTTTCAGTGACCCTTGTTTCCAACACACACACTTGCTCTACATTTGCATGAAGAATATCCAATACAACTTGATAGGCCAAATAGAATCTTCAAGCTTCTATCCAAGCAGATTTCTTCACACAATTATTTCACCAATTATTCATTCAATCCTGCTTAACCTTTTCCATGAGAAACCTTTCAATATATAGGAGAAGGAGGGATGGTTACATGGATGAGGATGATCCCACTAAATCTGAGAAGTCAGTAGGATGCCAACCATGCGAATGCCAACTCATTTTCTAGAAGATTCCCTTCTAGAACCTTCGTGACCTCTTCTCTTTTCCAAGCTTTGAAATAGGTTCTCACCCTACCTATAGAGCATACTGCGAACATTTCACACCCTAAGTTTGGGTTTCCCGCGAGAAAGAAGGATTTTCGCACCCTATAACATAGGCAGCCTGCGAACTCATGTTAAAAATATGCTTTTGGGAAGAAGACAACAATCACTTTTCTCAGGAAAAAAGTCCTTGTGGGAGCCCGAATACATCACTTGTAGAGACATCACCAGAGTGACCAAAATAATGTGTAACAGAATGCCCCCCAAAGTATGAGGCTGGAACTTGTGACAGTCGAAATACTTTGTAAAATGCATGTGTGTGTCAGAAACAAGGAGCACACCTAATCAGAAACCTGTAAACAACTGAGCATCTACAAAATATAATACCAGTTCTGAGGTAGGCATTCCCATGCTCAGATCACAAATGAATGGAATCATAAACGTAGGTCATGGCCACCAATCATACACCATGGATCCATGTCGTCAAAATTCTACATAGCCACCATGAATACACTGTGGATCTATGTGAGAAGACTTAAATTAAGACATATCCACGTGACATACAAAGTGGATCTATGTGCTGATACAAATCATACATACTCTATCGTAGCCTGGATAAAAAAATATGAGACCTAGGGTCTTCACTCCCGTCACCTGAAAGTACGAATCTAGCCATGTGATTACATGTGCTGAAGTTGAACATGGTAGAAACCACTTGATTAACGGTCATTGATGAAAACCGTTGATGTCAATGACTCCCAAGGTATCGAAGTACAATCCGAACGAATGCAAATGAATGAGCTGAAGTGGAGCACTCGGCGGAATCTCTCGATCAGGGATCAATGATGTGAAACCCCTGTCAAAAGTGAAGAGACCTGCCATTAAGGCATGCAAGTTCCAAGGTACTAAATGATTTCTAAGTCTCATTTCTAGATAATGAGTTGGATTCGATGGAACAAGACTCGTCACAGGAGGGCCTTGATGTATCCCCCATCAATGACACAAAATAAGTAACATATTTTGAGGGTGAAACAAAGTATGAATATGGGTTGAAATGGACACAGGGAAAGCCGACATAGTAAGAATGGACAACTGCAGATGGCCGACTCAATAGAGGGCTTGTTTGAACTTCTCTTGAACATATGAATGACATGACCAAGGACTTGGCAGAACTGACTCAAAGACGACCCAAGATATGACCTTGTAGCAAGTCAAACGAGAGACAAATGGATTTTCCAACCCAGATTCAAATGACGAATAGGGGGTGTCATGTTCAAGAGCGACGCTTACTGCCATTAATATGAATACGAAAACATATCCCTTTCCCAAAATTTCCCCCACCATCTCTAGCGAGTACCTCTTTATTTTTACACAAGCTTGAGGAGGATAATATATGCTTGTTGATGTAAGCTCATCCTTCGGATGAGTCCCTCAGAGTATATTTAACGAACCCTAGGAAGGAGTGGTTCGGTCCCATTACGGGTCTTTCGATGTTTGTTTAACGAGTCCAAGGATAGAAAACTCGGGGGTTTTTCATGTTTTGAGAGTTTGAAAAACACTTAAAAAGAACTCTCCTAGTTCCTTTTTTGTAAAAGAGTTTGATGAGACCGAAAAAGCTATAAACTATCGCTCGTCGAACATTTTCTTCAAATACTTTAACAAGTTTGAAAAGAACAAGATCGCTTGACAATCTTTTCGTTTTTATGGAGCGTGAAAAGAGCTTAAAGGATACTCCCTTACGTTCCTCGTTTTCATGTTACCATGACAAGTACGAAAAGATGAGAAAAAGTATACTCGATTACGTTCTCATATATTTTCAAGAACGAGAACAAACGAAGACTGAGCTCGAGGTTTTTCCTAAAAAACCTTAAAAAGTAGTCGTACATGCGACAAAAAGAAAAAACACCTGTACCCCCTCGTTCAGACTTCGAAGTTGCTATATTTGCGAAAAACCATACTCACAAGACTATTAGGGTATTAGGTTTTATAAACAAAGCAATAAAAATAATATAAAAATTCAATAAGAAATAGTAAAAAGTGAATAAATATGGGTGAAAAGGACCTTTTACCATTTCATTGTTACTTTTCCCAAAAACTTGTCCAACATACCTCATTTTCCCCCAAATTTATTTGCTCAATTGCAGGAGGCACAAGCGATCATTTAGCGAATGGATTCATCCAACAAGGTAATCTTATGATTCTCCAACTTTTCCATGGTTTATTTTTGTTTTTTATTGGCAATTTTTAGAGTTTTGAGTCCATTTTAGGGTTGGAACATGCGCTCAAGCATTCTCCTAGGTGAGCCATGCGGGACCTGTGAGAATCTAATATTCTCACAGGTGGGCTTCAGGGCACCTGCGAGAATCTCGTACTGTGCAAAAGGTTCACCTGCAGGGGCTGAAAAATGGATTTTAAGGTGAGGTTTTTCTCAATAAAAATTATGCAAGAGTTTAAAACAAGTTGATGACTTCCCTCTCATGGATCTATTGCAGGTGTTTGACCATCACAATGTTGAAATGGAGGGAAAGAGAACATGAGGAGGATGATTCCATCGTTGGGAACGACCCAGGTACAGTCGCTGCCCTCCGAGAATGCGGGCTTTTGAAATTTTTCAGGATTCCAGGCATGAGAGCCCAACTCAAGTTATTAGAATACCTGGTCCACATGTGGGATGTGGATCAACAACTATTTCACGTGGGAGTCCATACGCTGACACTAGATATTGATGATATCTATTTTCTGACGGGGTTGTCACGACATGGATACCATGCTACTTTGACCGGAGGTAGAGGCGACGAACTCCCTATGAGCGAGTATGTTCACCAATATTATGTTCCCGAGGCAGAGAGAAGAAAGGGTAAGGTTGCCATTTGTGGGGTCCAAGATCTGACCCTGTGGACCATCTTGTTTACTATTGCACGCATGGCTAGGAGAGCGTCTCCACACATGGCTCTCTAGAGCTATTTCCAATACGCCATAGAGTGCACAGAGCCTTGGGTTTTCAACTGGTCGGATGCAGTTCTCCGCAGTATGAAGAGACAATTTACGAAGTGCAGAAGGGGTGACTTGAAGCAGTTTGGGTATGGGTCACTTTTGGTGTCATTCTTCCTCGAGAGGGTCCCACTGCTACAACTACAGGTTGATTGGGGTTTATCCGCCCCACAGGATCCGAGGATGTTGAGGTGGTGTAACCTCATGGCTCGACATGTAGCAGGGCCTATAATAAAGTATAATGATTCATTTTTTGACTGGTTGAGGCCCCAGACGCTGATGATTGATGACTACACATATGCCGGTTTGGATTTCTGAGGGGATTCAGATTTGGTCCTGCCTGAGGATGCTCAGTGGGGTGACTTAGGTAAGAAGTACACATTTTGTTCTTTTTAAATGTTTTTGCAAATTTTATCATATGAAATGTTTTTATGTTTATCCAAGGACTAATAAAAAAATTTCTTTTTGATGACACAGATGTGGGGCCGTATCTACCTCCAAAAACGTCTCCCATTCAAAGGCAAGGAGAAGTGGCTCCAGTGGCAAGATGGGATGCCGAAGACTACAAGGCAGTGGAACAAAACTTAGAGGGGTTGACCGCGGATGTCCCGGACATTTCTATTGGGGAGATCCCGAGACGTTACCAACGCCATACTGTGGGTGTGTCCGAGTCTCTCAGTCGACTGCTCCGTAGGGTAGCCCGAGCAGTTGTGTGTTATCGTGAGCGTCATTCATGATGCTATTTTGTAGAAGCTATGGGCTTCATATTTTGATATTTTGATCCTTAGACATAAACATTTTGTAAAA
>SNQJ01S0012659.1:4289-35700 GCA_010110895.2 Picea sitchensis
GCCTAGTTTGGAGTTGGAATGATATCGTTTTGAGTTGGCTTCCATTCGGTCACCCCATCTATAAACAAACCGTGACATAAAACTGATGGGCGTCGGGCTCTGCTCCTGCTAGCAATCCAAGAGTGACTTCCGTCGCTAACATGTGTATCACTGGACAATAGTTGTGTGCTACTCTACTAGCAGTGGTTGTGTACTATTAGCGATGATTGTGTATCAACGGACAGTAGTCGTGTACTACTATGGCTTAGCGCAACCGTGTTCTATTGGATGGCATTGAAGTAGCTGTGTGCTACTAGCTGATTGCCATGGAGACTACCAGATCACTTGGGAGCAACTGTGTGTTTCTTGATAGCAGAAACTGTGACGGATGATTTGAACTACCGATGGCATGGTAGTAGTTGTATGCTACTAGTTGATTGCAGAGTAGTCAATGGACCACTAAATGAAGACATCATGGAAAGATACGTCATGAAGACTACTACAAAATCAATATTTTTTGGTGTCTAAAATCCATTTCTGAATGCAGAAATGGATACAGCATGCTGAAAAACCCCTGGGGCACTCAGATTATATAGAAATAATCACTCAAATCTGCGGATCTAACAATTTCTTGCCGGATTTCGAGCAAAGATCCCCAGAAAAGAGTCATTTCATAGAACGTTTAGACTACAGCTTGATGATTGTACATAATCATAGATCCATCTTAACCTTAGATTTATTAAGTACATAGGGATAAAAAGTAAATTGAAAGCAAATTTTTTGGCACTTAAAGGTCTAAGAAATTTTAAGACAGACTTCTCTAAAATTAAAAAATTATGCGTTAAGCACAATCTATTCTGGTTTATTTTATACAAATATATGGATTATATTCACCAATGGGCAATGTTTCATTCCCGTGAGGGTTGTTTCTAAAGCCACGGGGTCACTTTGAGGTAGTGGTCAAATGCATGATTGAGGTGGTGATCGAACATAACTCATGCACACATAATCAGAGCCTACCCCCATGTCCTTCAACTTATCATTCGAACGGGTTGGATCCATGGTGAGGAGCGAAGATTTTTTCACCAATAGGCAAGTTTCAAATCTTGTGAGGGCTTTGAATGGAGCCATGGGTCACTTGAGGTAGTGGTCAAACATGTGATTGCACCAAAAAATACATTATTAAAAAAGATCTTGTCACCTATGCACACATAAGTATATCAAAACCCACTTGTCCTTCAAATTAAAAAGTCCAAAAAATATTCCACAGAGAAAGGGATTCCGTTTACAATAATTGTTCAAGTTTTTTAATCTGCAAATATGCCCTAAAAAGTGTTTTTTTACAAAATAAATTGAATTCACGAACATTGTTTAGTCCAAAGGAATCGCGCTTTAAATCGCCAACTTGTGCGTTTAGATCGGATCGCTGGCTCAACAATTTTTTCCAGGTCGACCGAGTCAAACTTGGGGTTGACCGAGCTTGACTCAGTCTATGCAAGCTTGACTCTCGAGTTTAACTCACCCCCGTGGCTGATTATAAAACAGTATTAAAGTGAAATTCCAGTCATTTTTCCGCCCGCTTTCAGTAATTTTCTTCTATGCCGATTCCCTGCAGGTGACAAAGTGAGGTCAAACAGAGAAAAGAGAAGAGAAACTAATCCACCGAGTAATCCATCTAGAGCACTCACTGAAGCTACTGGACATCTAGGGCTTCTAAAACAGCAGGTTTTTCTCGAGGGTTTACTCAACAAATCAAGCGGCCCAAGACATGGGAAAAACTGCTTCCTAAATTTTGTACTATTTACTTTTCAATATTTATAAACGGATGCTTCTATAAATGGGATTACAGATAATCAAGCAGCCCAAGACATGGGAAAAAGTGCTTCCTAAATTTTGTACTATTTACTTTTCAATATTTATAAACGGATGCTTGTATAAATGGGATTACAGATACCTATTGATTCATGAAATGTTGGACATCTATTGATATTGTGCATTTTATGGAAAGAATATCAATGAAAATGTTTTTTTTTTAATTCAAAATATGTATATATCTTTTTGTACTTGCCGAGTTTTTCTCTATCCGATTCAAACTCTTCGCTATTTTGCCTCTTCTAAATTTTGCCAATTCCGGAATTTGGTTAAGTGATTCTACGAGAAAATAAGAACATTAATCTAAATCGGGACCCCTTACACCCGTCAATGGATACTTAACCAACGCCGACCAAACCATGGACTTTGGACTATCATTATTTTTGCCAATCATTCCGTTTGCTTGAAAATTTACATAATAAAATTAATCTAAATATTTTTATTTTTGGAAAAATAAAAAAGATTGCCTTCTAACTTTCGAAGAACTTTATCTTTATGAGCGTTCTTTTAATTATTCATCGACCACAACACATTAACAATATGACGATTTCTGATCCCTTGCGTCATTGTTTTGCAGGAAATTTGAAGTAGTACGAGCAACCATTCTTTAAAAAATATCATTTTTCATGAGGTGAAAACATAGAAGAAGAAGAAGACGATTTTTCAGAAAAAAAGAGTAAGAAGATAATTCACGCCGAACTTTTAAGCATAATTTTACATAACATCGAAAGCAAACCTTAACTTATCAAGATGAAAAAATTCCCTGAACTTTTTCTCTTTGAATGCCTTTCCCTGAACGGTACTATCATACACATAAGTGACGATAGAGTTTTTTTAAGCCAAAAACCAGTTGGCTTGGGCTTTTATGGAATGATTTTCATTATATAACCCATAGCTTCAAAAACAAAGGTTTTCTTTTTTCCTTTCTTTAACATAATTAACTCCGGACTTTTGCACAAAAGTTTACAGAAAACTGGCATTCGCATTAAAAGCAATGATTTGTTTGTAAACATGGCAAAGATCACTGAGAGATTTATTTCTTAATCTTTTAACAGCGATGTTATAAATCAAAACGGCCGCAGAATTTTGTAGCTAAAAGACTACTTGCTTTGGAATTTTGTTGAATAATTCACAAAATCTAGCTTTTGGTTTAAAGAGAGATTATCTGGACCTTTTTCTTTGGGATTGAAAAGAATGTACAAATTACCTGCAGGACCGTGCGACTTCGAGAATCCCGAGAGTCGAAAACCCCGAGCACTTCTCCAGCTTAAGAACCTGCAGAATGTGGCCGCGGGCACAAGCCAGAACCCTGAGATCCTCATTCGTAACGATCATTCTACGCAAATGAAGAGCCTTTAAGCAGAGAAATTTCTGGGAAATCTCGTTAATCCACGGCTTCGCGTATCCGCCCCAATCCTGGGGAATCAAATTAAACATGGCAGCCCTGGGCTTTCCCTTCAATTTCAGCGACTCAAGCTTGGGGAACCGTGCGCTGAGATCCGAGGGGTTTATGGTGTAACAGAACGCAATAGTAACGTGCTTGCGAGTGAGAGCATCCAAGCGGCACCACCTCTTGCAGACCAGGGAAACCGCGCTGCGATCCCGCGGGTCTTCCAGGTTCCCCATCACGTACTCCAAAACCTCGTCCGGAATCGCATCGCACGCAGACGTCCTCCACGGCCTCTGCATTCTTCTTCTGTGAATTCCTTGCTTGACCCGACGGGGATCGGAACTCCAGACCGAGTGTTTAAAGTGTTTTCCAGTGTCGATTCTACTTAATGTAGCTTTAGCGCTAATCTCCTACTTCGCAAGATTCGATGTGAGGACGGCTGGATGACATTATTGTCTGATTATTGAGGCTTCCGTTTATGGCTGCCGTTAGCGGTGGGCATTACTTGAGCACTGTTGTTATTACAGTAAGAATATCTGGTATCTTTTGGTATCTTTCTCCGCCTTTATAATATTTAATTTTTCCATTTGTGTTTTATTGATTATTTTACTCCGTCGGTTGCTGTCTCTCTCATCATTGTCGCTCCTATCTGTCCACCTGGCTATTTCGTCAAAGGCCATTGCTTTCGTCATCAAGATTCTTATTTTCATGATTTTGTCGAATTAAACCCGTCAAATGTGGGGATAAGCAATGCCCACCTAATTTATTTAAGGGAATAAGTCACGAATGGTGGATCGCACGATCGACTCTTTTGTTTAAATTAATTTGAGCATTATCCATCCATTCGATATGATGAAAGGGTACATGGAAAAGTGATTTATTTTTGTTAGATGGTATTTATCAATGTACTATGTTTTTTTATTTTTAGGTAATTATTATTGAAATGTTATATGTTTTATTTTTATTTTTAGGTAATAATTATTAGATCTCAACATCTCATCAGTTCGATATGATGAAAGGAGTTAAAGTGATTTATTTTTGTTAGTTTGTTTGGGGCATCTAAGGAGTTAAGTCATATTAATAGTTAATATGGTTGGAGTTTTGGTGTTTTTAGATGTTTGGAATAATAGTCTATTTTACATCTATGGTTGGAGTTTTGGTGTTTTTAGATGTTTGGAATAATAGTCTATTTTACATACATGGGTAATGTACTAGTTTAAATGTTATATGTTTTTTTTTTATTTTTAGGTAATTATTATTGAATTTTAATAATTTCAGAATATGTAATTTTAATTATTGAAATCTAAAATTTAGATTTTTAAAGCATGTTGAATCCATTTTTATATTCAGAAATGGATTTTAAATAATAAAAAATAGTGATTTTTTTATGTCATTGGATTTTGGCGAAAAAAACTATTTCTTAGGTTCTACAAAATATCCTTTCTCCATTCAAAAATAGATTTTAAATAACAAAAAATAATGATTTCGTGCAGATTTATGTGGTTGGATTTAGACTAAACATATAATTTCTTAAAATAAAATTAACACTTTTTATGTATGGAAAAATTTAAATTATGAAAAAGACTAAAAAAAAATTAATGTATAGAAAAGAATAAAAAAAAATTAATGTAAGTATTATACTTATTCCAATCAAAACTATAAACATTTTAATTGTGGAGGTTTAAATTTGCACTAAAAAGCCCAATGAAAGGTATTTGTTAGCCTCATAGTGTCAGCGATCTAAGAGACAAATAGAGGCAACTGATAATATGAGAGATTGAACCAAAAGTCATTGAGATTTGAAACCAATACCACCTCCAATACCTCAAGAACGAAATCAACAAGCTGATCAGGGAAAAGTAGCCAAAAGGAATACTAAGAAGATCAAATCATAAATTTCAAATTTAATTAAAAATCAAATTAAAGTTTAAATAATGATGATAGATGTATCATGTTATGGTACAGTTTGTAGTTTAGGTCATAGGCTAAAGGATAGAGAGTGGGGAACATTCCTGTTACGTCAGTTTGATCTCTATCCTTTAACCTATGACCTAAACTACAAACTAAGCGATAACACATCCATTGAAACACATTGAAACAAAACAAAGCTAATGGTGTAAACCTAAAAATAGAATTTCTGCACAACTTCTCACGTGATAAGGAGCATTCATCTTCACTCATTCCTTCGTTAATATATTTGATAGAGATTGCACAACTTGTCACATGATACGGCCCATGCATCTTCACTCATCCCTTCGTTAATATTTTGGATGGAGATCATTTCAGCCCCTTCCACCTATTTGCACCTACCGAAGATTGAGGGACATAGTACCTTTGGCGGCCTTCCTTCAACGGGTACAGTTAGAGTGAAAGGTCAACACTTCACAACCTAAAACTTTTCCAATGTTCAATTCACTAAATTCATGTATTGCACATTAAGTAAATTACGTATGCACACTTCACTAACTTGCACATGTATATTTTATTTGTCCATATATACATTCAATATCTATTGGTTCAGTATGTCAACACATATTACAATGACAAAGTATATCGAAAGTCAAAATGCCAATAATGATAAAACATTGAACATATCTTGTTGTCGCTAATATATACTTCCAACCTATAGAATATATGAAATGAAACTAAAATAGTACGATAGCATTTTTTCTTTTTCATTTTCTCTCATAGTCAATGTACAAAGTTTTTATATATATTTTTTTAAATTATTGTATATCCTACTTTTATATTAGGAATTTGAAAGAATTTAAAATTTGTTTTAAGTGCTTCTCCAATTACATTTTGTATATAATCATTTACTTCCATTCATATCATGAGTGGACTAAACACTATCATTACAATAGATAAAGTGCTTAAATCTACTTATCTATTAAACTATTGGATTTATATAAATTTATGCAATATGCAAAGAAAATATTTTTAAATTATTACATATCTTATCAAGGAATAACAGATTCATCAATGAAAGGAAAACTAAAGACGATTTAATTTAAATAAATTAATATTTTATTAGATATAAAATTGTAATTTAATGTAAAATTAGTATTATTATTTTTATTCACAGTTATAATCATGTGTTAAGATTGATGAAATTTTGTGAAAAACATTAAATACTTTGGAATCCATAAAAGTAGTTATATTGTTATAATGTATTTTTATTAGTAATTAAATATAATGTAGTGAAGTGTTCCCTATGTTGTAATTTAAGAGAGCAATAATCCAAAGTTGGTTTTTAATAGCTTTTATGTTTTGTTATGGGTTTTTCCATTTTTTAATTGGCATTTTGGACCAAACCAATGTGGTCCATCATCAAGGACAATTGTAAAGAGAATCTCAACATTGTCATGATTTATTAATATGAATTAGAAAAGAACTATTATTTTAACATTCTAATATAGTTAGTTTAGTTATAGTTAGATTAATTAAAAGTTACACTAGTTTGTAATATGGGGTGGTAGGGGTAATATGCATCAGTCACTTCAAAGGAAATCAAGAAGTAAAGTATGCATCGGGAATTCAGATAGCTACAAATAATGAAATTGAAGCTCTAGCTTTGTTCAAGGGCATTCTACTCTTTAAAGCTCAAGGAGAAATGGAAGCATCTATGGTGGGAGACTAGTTGATAGTTCTTCAAGCAATTCAATACAAATATCTACCTAGATAGCCTCTCCTAACTCGTATAGTGAACAAAATACTTTTAGAAGTGCAAAGTTCTGATCATAGTGATTTCTTTTCATGTTCTACACCATCAAAATTCCTTTGCATATTATCAAGAAAATTTGGGTGTTAGTTTAATCTCGGGGTTAGTAATATTGATATTATTTGTCTAGTTGAAACTTGGGAGCATGAAGAGTCTAAGGTCCCTAACATAGAAGGATTTGTCTTGTGGTTGGCATGGAACAAAAAGCCCTACCATAGAAGGATAGGAGGCATAGCATGTTATATTAGAAAGAGCATTTCTCCTCACATTCAACTTCATAAGATCAACCCTCTCAATCAGTACATTTGGATAGAAATTCAGACATCAATGCTAAGAAGATGTATATAGCAATTTGTTATTTTGCACCTATTAATTCTACTTTTTATAAGAAAAAAAATATAGATAGAAATTGTCCCTATAGTAATTTATGGATAGATGAGGACCTTATTTTAGCTAATAACTACAAAAGAAGCTTTGAAGACCTAATTAAGAATTTTTTTGGTACTGAGTTGGTTAAGCTCTGAAGCTCTCAAGACCTAATTATTTGCAATGGAGTAATGAAGTGGCCAAACTCCAACCAGATGACTTGTATTCATCGGCTAGGTAGCAGTGTTGTAGATTATGTGATATTTGATATCCTCATTTCCAACCAAATAGTAACTTTTGACCTTTTAAATGACCATGAACACGACTCTGATCATAGACCTTTAACCCTAACTCTAAACTTTGTCATGCAAAGGCACGTCATTGAAGAGAATTCTAATAACCAAAGGCAGCTGCTCTTTGACAAAAGTAAAGTTCACCTTTTCTTAAATGATTTAAATAGGGAATTGCATCTCCTAACTTATAAGGACAACATGGAAGACCCCTATCATAACTTTACAACTGCCCTTTCCACTTCTATTAACAAGTTCTCTTTCGAGGTGTCATGTAAAAAGAATAATAGAACAACCAACCCTTGGTATGATAAAGAATGTAAAATTACTAGGAAAGACATTAGGGATGCTTCTAATGAGTTCTTAAAACTTGATAAGATCAATACATACAAATCCACAATTAAAAGGAAAAAAAAAAGTCTTATATCAATAAAAGGCAAGAACCACTTTCACAATTATCTAAGCTTGATCCTAAGAAGTTCTGGAGGAAAATTCTAATCCGCAATACTAAAGAAAATAATATTATTCCCTTAAGGGAATGGAATTCCTACCTTATAAGTTTTTACAAGTTCCCTAATGCCATGGACATCATTCCCATTGTCCCTACAGAGGATGAAGTTTTTTCTTTGGATGACATAGAGTTTGGGGTTAAGCGCCTTGCAAATGGGAAAGCTAAGGACATTGAACGCTACCAAGATGAAATTTTTTAAATCGGAGGACCTATCCTCATCCCTCACATACACAAGCTCTTCAATTTAACAGTCAAGCAGGGCTTCCCTAAACCTTGGACGCAAAGTCTCATTGTTCCTATTTTTAAAAATCGGGATAGAAACATTCCCTCTAATTATAGGACCATTATGATTAGCCTGATTTTAGCCAAGCTTTATGGAATTATTTTGGAAAAGAATATTAGCCTTTGGCTAGAAAGTCACGGTAAAAGAGTTAAAGGCTAGACCGGGTTTAGGATATATCATTTAATTGTGGACCATCTTATTACCTTTAGGATCATTGCAGAGGAACTCCACAATACTAAAAGCAATCTTTTTTGTTGTTTTGTTGACTTATAAAAGTTTTTGACACGGTTCCCAAGAAAAACCTTTGGGATAGGTTGGAAGAGATAAGAGTGTCTTTCGAGTTGAGGGCTGCTGTAATAAGGTTGTATGAGAATGTTATTACCAAGTTTAAGAACACTAAGGGCTGGTCAAAAGAGATTAACTGCAATATTGGAGTCAAACAAGGTTGTCCCTTGTCCCCTAGACTATTTGGCATATACATTGACAAGTTAGAAGATTGCTTGGAAGAAGCAAGTTGTGTCGGCCTTACTCTCACTGGTATAGTCATCAACCTTCTCCTATATGTTGATGATATCATTCTTATGGCAAGGAGTCCCCACGATCTTGGAAAGCAACTAAGAATCCTCAAGGATTTTTGCTCCAATATGGGTATGACTGTTAATATTGTCAAGATTAAGGTCATGATCATTAAATCCAATAAGATCACTTATGATACCTTCATATATGACAACAACAACTTGGAGGAAGTGACTTCATACAAATATCTTAGAATCGTTATTCACCACAAGTTCAATTGGAATTATAGCATTGAGAAAAGGATTATTGGGGGATGGAAAGCTTATTATGGGCTTGAAAACAATTGTAAATCAGCTGACCTTTGGATTTGGGATAAGAAGAAAGTCCTCTTTGAGACTCTTGTTACACCCGTTATTCTATATGGATACGAAGTCTGGGGATGCAGTATCTCTCGTGAATCCTAGAGAAAGATAGAGCGGATCCAAAAGAATTTTATAACTTATAATCTCAAAATTAAAGGAAATACGCCCTATCTCATTCTCCTCTCAGAGGCAAGTCTTTCCCCCATTGAGAGCATAGCTATGACTAGATACTTAATGTATAAGAATAAGTTAAACAACATGGAAGACAAGAGACTTCCTAAAATTGCTTCAAAATCTAGTCGTAACCACCTTCGACTCAAGCGAGGATGGCATAAAGATGCCCAGTCTTGGCTAAGCCAGTGGGGAATCATGGAAGAGACCATTTTGCAGAAAAATGATACTATAAAAATATCCTTAAATCAAAGTATAAGGAGAAAATGTGGTATGATAAAGAGTTAGAGGAAAAAATAAAATTTAGGTATTATAAGGACGTAATCAACCATAATCTAGAAGATCAAAATTATCTCTTTGTTTTGACAAGTGTAAAGAAAAAATAAGTATTGCTAAGATAAGAACGAATTCTCAAGAGCTCTATAGTGAAACTGGGCGTTGGTCTATTCCTAAAATGCCTTCGGATGAAAGAGTGTGTCACCTTTGTGACACTAAGAAGGTTGAAGAGGAAAAACACTTTCTCTTAGATTTTCCAGCCTATACCCAGATTAGATCTCAATTTCAAAATATTTGTCACACTACCAACCTTCCTAACCTTTTAACTCAACAAAACTATGGTGATATTGGAAAGCTTCTCTTAATGCTTTTCAAGCAAAGAAACAAAATTCTAAAGAATTGCAAGTAATCCCTTACCCTCTTAAGGTCCGATAGACCAATTTGGTCTCAGTGGACGTTAAAAATCATCGTCATCATCAATATAAAATGGGGACATTCTTTCACCTACCCCCATAGTGTGTTTTTAGATATGACAAGAGATCAAATAAGTGACTTGGTAAATATTCCCACTATGAATCGACGGTCATTTATGAACCAACATCTTATTACTCCACACTCTCTCCTTACCCCTATGTGAAGGATTAAGAATAGCATGGCGATCTAGTAGGGAATTCAATATGGGTTGATTAGGTCCCAAGGCAAGAGTTTGCTTTAGCTTATTTCAAGAGTTTGGTTCCTCTTGGTCTATGTTTCAATTTGTTCTTTGTATTTGGAAACTCTAAGCATTAGTCCCTCTCCCTTGGATCTAAATTTGTGCTCTTTCTTTTCTAGGTTCCTATCCTGGTTATGTTATGGTTTCGCCCCAGTATTGTCTAGTTTTTGTTCTAGTTTTACCCAAATATTGCCTTTGTTGTGTTTTGGTCCCACTTTGGCCTCTTTTTTAGTCAAAAGGAGGATTGTGCATTGTCACTACAATAAAGGGGGTTACATCCCTTGCAAATTGGGGAAATTCAGGAAAGATCTCAAGCAGTGTGTGAAGGATATTATAGAATCCCAGTGTGGAATCGTAGATGCAAGGATTAGATGGGAGTGATGGCAAGCAAAATTTGAACAAAAATCTCATCAAAAACGATGTAGCAAAAGATAATTGGATTATTGATATAACTAGACATGTAAAATATTTGAGAATTAGCTGAAAGAAGTGGATGAATTTATGGGCATTCAACATAGTAGAAATATGGAGATCCATGTCCAAATAAATTTGGTAACACAACTCATTGAACGTGTTGTGGCACACATTGGCATTTTGAATAGTGTGGCAAACCCTCCTTTCCCATGTAGACTCCTCCCCTGTAGTAGAATCCTCTTGGGCCTCTGGGGACCCACTACCTCACCCCAAGCTAGAAGTAAAACAAGGCAGTGTCTTTCAAATTGTTGATGGCAAGGCATAGAATTGCAAGGCCCATAATGAGACTACTGCGAAAAAATTTACGGTACAAGAAGTCCAACAAAAGTCAAGTACCTAGTATTTCCTCTCTTTTGTATATATTATAATTTGTTTTTTCAAGTAGTATGTTTGTTACAACTATAATAATAATAATAATAATAATCTATTTTTAAGGTCACGACTAAGCCACACCAAATTGGTGTATGAGACCCCCTTGTTTGTGGGACAAGGGACCCCCTCCGCCCAGCGATTTGACTGGTAAAGTCTGCGGACCCTACCCCCCTCTGGATTTGAACTTGTAACCTTTTAAAAGGAAACACATGTTCTTAACCATTAGGCCCACTCAAGCTGTATATTTTTAGAAGGCGATATACCTAAAAAATAGAATCAGATATTTTTAAATTGTTATCTCTCTTAGACAAAACTTGGCTTAATTTTGTTTTTTATCCTAACTACTTAGTTTTATTGCAACCTTTTTAAATACAAACCCTATTGCTACTAAAAAACAAGAGCTACATGGCAGCGTAGTCCCTGCCACTTAAGATCTTGTATCCTCTGTCTCCGTACACATGCAATACATATATCTAATGCAGTACATATATCTATTGGATATCGTAGAAGATGCAAAGTGCAACAGAATATGTGCTCTATATGCCAATGCCAGAGCTATTTCAATGCCAACTAACCAGCTAATGGCCACGAATAGAGTCTGTAATCTCTTCCTGGCACAATCGAAGGTGCCCGTATGGGAAAACATGGAGTTGTTTGTCCCACCTCTGCAATAAGGGGTTCAAGTTCTTCACCAATCATAATTTTTAAAAAATGGTTTAATTTAAATAAAATAAAAAAAAAATCAATATAACAATGTTATACTTTGGAAAATTGTTTAAATTTATAATCAAATTGCTTAGTCAATGGAATTAACGTCAAATCAATAACAAACTCATTGTTATAGTCCTGTTTTGGAGAGACTAATAATTTTAATAATCTTCATCCACTACATTTTTAATAATGTGAAACCTTATTCCACTGTGATGAAGGATTGGACAGTCCTCTCACATTCTACAACCTCTTTGAAGTCTAATCTTGATCGTTGTATCGGATTTCTTGCTGTGCTCTGTGGAAAATGTGCCTGTCTGTTTCTACAGCTATGGGTATATGCTTTCTTTTTCTTGAGGTGGGATCCCCATGGACCACTGACAATACCTGTCTCTCATCTGTGATACAACTCTCATTTGATTGTGCCGGATTGATGACAGGATTCCACAACATCGAGATGTTCTCCTTTTGGGAGATAGACAATCGGTCTTTCTCCTCTGCTACATTTCCTTTTGACTGTGATTGGATTCAGTCCTGAGATAGTGCGTTGGTGGTTGGTGTCTCTGGGCCGTGTCTTCGCCCGACAGATATTGATCACGCCTGGTGTTTACAGTTTTGCTTTAGCTGTATTGCTCCTGGATATTGTCTCATTTTCCACTGGCTGCTTCATCCTTTTTTATTGCATGCTCAGTCCTGTAATGGCGCATGTGAACACGGCTTTGTTTTGGCTACTGAGTCTTTGTAAATGTTTTTATACATTATATAAAAACGAGTAATTTCTCTTGGAAAAAAAAAACAACTAATAAAACATAGAAAAATTATTTTAAATAATAAAAAAATCAATTTACTATGTAAAACCTTTAAAAAAACTAAAATTTTATTAAATCAAAGTAAAGTAATAAGTGATCAAATCACTATCAATTCCTTTAACCCTGAGTCGTAGATAAAAAAAAAAAAAAACAAACAAAAACAAAAACAAAAAAAAAAACATCCCAATAAAATAAAATTGTTAAAAAATCCTAATTTAAAAAACATAATAGATATAATCACCAAAATAAAATGTAAAATTCACTACCCCTATTCCGAGTACCACCCGTACCTAATCATGTCGTGCACGAAGCAAAAGTACGAATATCATCCATGAGATACCAAAGGCTCAACCCCAACTAGCAATTATTGTTTTGTGGACTCTCTCAAACTATTAGCGGTGAACTATTAACGGTTAGAAGAATAAATTGCAGCCACGTGGCAAAATTATCTTAACTGCTTACATAACACTGCGAGAAATTACATTGTTGAGACGTGACAAAATTCTCTTTGTGAAAATAGCTGATAGAGAAGGGAGACGTAAGATCCGTCAAAGATTGTAAGAGATTTTTATTGTGTATATGCTATGCTCCGCCATTTCCTCTGCAGAATTGAAAGACAAGTGTATATATCCACGGGCAAAGCTAATATATTTAATTCATACGAAATTTTTAACCCTAGTTCTTAAAAATCGAATTAAATGTTCGCTGTACCTTTGTTGCAAAAAGGAGTTTAAGTTTTGCATCAATTATAATTTTAAAAAATAATTTAATTTAAAAATAAAATAAAATTAATATAATAATGTTATACTCTGCAAAATTATTTAAATTTATAGTCAAACTACTAAAATCAATGAAATTAATATTAAATCAATAATAAACTCATTGCTATAATCTTGCTTTAATAAGAACTAATAATATATTACTTGAATTCTTTTCTCAAAATAATACATATATAATCTATATAATTCAAAATATTTTTTTTAATTATTATTATGTTTGTTATGTTTTCTATATCATAATTAATATTTATTAAATTTAAAAAAAAAAATCATATAATCTATTATATTTTATTTTATATACTATATTTTATTAAATTATTGAATAGTTTCTCTTTTTATATATAGATGAACTTTTTGATAATATTACACCTTAAAGTGTCAAGAGTAGATCGAGTGGAATGGTGTTAGTGCCACTCACCTTTGAATCCTAACTAACATGTTCGATATGGATTTTGGGCGGTTATATCGAGTCGGTTATAGAGGTAGTAGTGCGGTGCGATCCCTAATGGCGGAGATGATTGTATATTCTAGTACTTATTGCCCTCTTATTAAAAAAATATACAATGTTAATTTATTAATCCCTTTTTATCAAAAAAAAATATATATACAATGTTAATTTATTTCATAACTTTTATATAGAATTTTAATGGAGAATGATATTGTTATTATAATTATAATTATTATATTTATTTTTTTCAAATTTAGAGGGGGTAGGGTATGTATACATCCGTAGATTTTACCAGTCAAATAGTTGGGCGGATCATACACCAATTTGGTGTGGCTTGGTCGGGACCTTAAAAATAGATTATTATTATTATTATTATTATTATTATATTATATATTTTTTAAGATTAAATAGAAGATAATATAGAAAAACCTGGAAAAAAAAAATAAGAAAGGGAGAATTAGAATGTTATACCTTGAACTTCCTTGGTGGATAAAGTTGAGATCCAATTCCAACTAACCTTCCAACCATCATCTCTATTAAGGTCATTTGGTCCCTTTTCAATCTCAATTGCTTCCCTAATTTTTTGTTGTAATGATGGTCAATCTTGGCCAATATTTTTCCTTCCTTAATGCAAATATATGATGCTTCATATTTTCCGAGTGATTGGCCAGTGGTTGGCCACTGTAGATAAGCAAACACAAGTGTGCTTAATATATGTTGTGTGTCCTTGGATTTAATCTCAATGGAATGGTCAATTTCACCCATGTAAGGTTTTCCACATGAGCAAGGAATCATGTAGACACCTTTTTTATTAGTGGAATCAATAGGGCCCTTTACAAACTTGAGAGAGTTTGTGGGTAGGGGTTTGAAAGTTTCCCTAATGTTTTTCTTCTTCAAAACCTTCACAATTTTGTCCATAATCCCTTAAATTTAGAGTAAAAAGACTTTGAAGACCTCCTTAATGTGTTCTTTGTTCCTTGGTCCTCTATGAGCATTCTAGATGGCCTTGATCCTGTGATGTTCTTTATAACCATTTTCTTTAAAGGCCTTGAGGAGATGGATTTTGTTTCCTCCAAATATTCTTCATCCAAGATTCTAAGGGATTGGTTGATACAATGTTGAGAACCCCTAGTTTCTAAGTAGGATAGTCGAGGGACTCTGCATGAAGATATTGTTTGGTGTGAGTCTTTTTCTATAAACCTGGTGCATCGTAGATCCATCTAGTTTCTTTGTGGCTCAAACATCTAGAAAGGGAATGCTACCATCAACTTTAATCTCCATGGTGAATTTAATGTGCTCAAATTATCTATTGAGATATTTAACAAAATTGTTCAAGTTTTGACACCCATGGGGTCAAATGACAAAGGTATCATTAACAAACCTAATCCATCGCTTGGGTTTTAGAAGGGAAGAGACAAGGGATTTTCTTTCAAAATCCTCCATGAATCTATTAGAAACAATGGGGTAAAGGGGAGATCCCATAGCCATGGCACATGTCTATTCATATAGTCCCCCTTGGAAACTAAAAAATGTTAATTATTTTAGACATCTCTACTAACTTTGTTATTCCTTAGTCTATAATCTTATTACTAATCTCCACTGCTCTTTGAATAGAAATTTTCATAAAGAGAGAGACCACATCAAAACTAACAAGAATGTCATTTGTCAAGTTTAATGACCTTTAACTTACTGACAAAAAATGTGGAATCTTTTAAAAAGGAATTTGTATTACCTAACAACAACTTCAATTTATGAACCAAGTGCTTCACCCTTGATCACTTGGTCCCCTTACCATGTTGACTATGGATCTAAGGGGAGCTCATTCCTTATGAATTTTGGGGAGGCCATAAATTCTCGACTTGGAAGGATAACTCATGATCAATTTCTTCCTCACTTTCCATGGTTGAATTAATTTCCTTGGAAACCTCTTTTAAAATCTTATTAAGAGGGCTCTTATTGAACTTCTTATAACTTCCACTATTATTTAGTTGTTCCATCATTTTGTCAATATAATCACTTTTGTTCACAATGACCACTACCCCACCCTTATCAACTTTTAGTACTCTCGTTGTTGTTGTCAAGTGCCTTTAGAGCAAGGTGTTCTTGCTTGGTGATGTTACTCCTTGGTGGCTTTGCCTTTCCAAGAATAACCAAACAATACTATTGAATCTCTTCATTGATGGCTCCTGTAATGGCCCTAGGGTTATATTAGGGACTTATGGACAACCTTTCTATGTTGTTGGTGCACCCTTTAAAAAAAAGCTCACCAGTGATTTCAACAATTCATAAACTCTAAACAAATCCAATGCATTCAACTGTTCATATAATAAGAATTGGGCTGGAAATGCTCAACACCAATGTATTCAACAACAATACGTGCTTAACAATTACACAAAATTTAGGACATTGATCTAAAAGAATGTATTTAGCTTGTAGCCAGTATTAATCCACAACATTTATCACAATAGTAATGGACTGCAAAGGGTCGTTGTAACAACTTCCCTTCACAAAAAATAACTCAACAATTAGACAAATAACCTAGGGATTGGTTGTCGTTGTCCCTGTGCCAATTTGTTGCCTGAGAGGTACCCAATAGGGAAGGTTTAAGGGTTTGGTTCCCTTTTCCACCCTTCTTATTGTCCTGGGCCACTCGACCTTCACTTTCAACCACCAAATTGACTTCAGTATGTAGGGAAATGCATGCAATTCCTCCCTACAAACCCTCGTCCCCCTTTTGCTAAAGCTAGAACTGTAGTAGAATGATGCTTGGCCTCCTCCTGTGCCTAAGGATGGGGTTCGGTACCCTTCTTCTACTACCTCATCTCATGCACAAAACTCAAAACCCTCCTCCCACCATAAGAAAATGGGTTCGACCTCCTCAAAATGGGCCTATAACAGGTTCGACCCCTCGTTGAATGGTTAAACCGGGCTCAGATCTCCCAACAGATTGCAGGAAGAGGGTTCAACCCTCTCCTAGTTGGTCATGTCTAACCAATGGAGGGTTCAACACTCCCTAGCATAGTAAATATGGGGCTCGACCCCCTCCAAAGTGTCCAGAATGGAGCTTGGCTCCTTCCTTGCTACAACTGCAACAATCTTACCCACACTAAACCCTTACTTTTCACAATGAGCCCCTCTCAATGCCCAGAACAAGGAAGAATTAAGAATGTAGATAAAAAATATGTAGATGATGGGCAGATCTTCCTCCAACGTTGAGCTAGGGTGAGCATAAAGCTCCACCAAAACCCAACCTAGCATAAGGGTTTTGCAAAAACCCTAAAAAACCTAAGGCAAAAGCCTCCACACCTGAGGCAAAGCCTCCAAAGGCAGAATATATACTAAAACCCTAATTCAGATGATCAATAATGTATCTCACCTCCTCCTTATATAGCCTTTGTCCTTTGCTTGACCCCTACTCACCTTTTTCCACTTGGCACTTTTTAAGTGACTTGTTCTTTAGATCAACTAGAAAGGTCACTTTACCCCTCTTTTTATCCTCATTTTTACCCAACGTCACCTTCAAATCCAATCATTGCCTCTTTGGTGACTTATTCAACCCCATAGTTCCCTTTCTTTGGGCTATAGCCTACGAGGAGCCCCCTTAGGCTACTACGCCCTCCCTCCAATGGGGATAAAAGGGAGGGGACATGAAAGTCCCCCCTTCTTGAGATTGCTTGTCCTCAAGCAACCACAAACCAAGATACTGCAAAATATGCTCGCTCTCCCATGTGGATCTTCTACTGACCAATCTCCCCACCTGACAAGATACTCCTTGGTCATCTTTCTCCTCGGTCTCCTCTCCCGGACATCCAAGATCTCCTCGGGAGTCAACAACATCCGTCCCCTCTCATCTAATGGAAGTAACTCAGTGGGAGTAGTAACATGTGGTTCCCACGCCATCTAGAAGCATGATGCATGGTAAATACCACGTCCCTAGCTACCCGTTGTCAACTTTAGCTCGTAAGGTATGTCTTTGGTTCTCTGAATCACCTTGAAGGGACCAAAGAGGCGTGGCCTCATCCTCTCAATGCCACTTCTCCTCCATGGAGACGGTCTAAGTGGTTGCACCCTCAAGTACACCATGTGCATGTCTACACACATGCTCTGTCGCTCCTGGGTGGTATGTAAGGTATCATGAGTGGTATCGCTACAATGCTAACCCAAATGTAACCACTCAATCCATGACCTCACGTAGTCATGCAAATGCATCAGAGTTCGTTGGTTGACCACCATCGCCTGATCAACCGTCTAAAGGTAATCACTAATGTTGGGAGTCGATCTTGTGCCTACTGATCTGATCAACCCCTGCGAAGGATGTAACTTTATCACCCGTGTTGCCCCATACTCCATGTGATCACTGGAAAGTGCATGAGCTCTATTGGATGGTCAATCAATACGCTCTACACCCTCCGTGAATATGTGATGCAATCTGTCCACTCACTCCCCCATCCTTGTCCTAGAACGGGTAAGGGTTGTATCAACATGTTATGAAGAGTGTGCCATGATCTGCTCTGTTGTCAAATAGTACATGCCCCCATATGTCCTGACACTGCGTCCACGAAGTCCCTCAGTGTGAAACTCTCTCGGACTTGCTAGTAATTGGTGGAGTCACCTGGGTCCCAAACTACCCTATATGATGTGAATCACCATCCACTCATAGTACTAATATGCCTGGTGCTCACAAAAGAACCTGTCAAACTATCCCCGATGAGCCAAGTGATCATGAACTATCGAGGCACGACCAACTCCTAAGAAGACTGCTCATCCAAGCAACCAATCATACACACCCCAAGGGTAAACTCTAGAGAACACAAGTTACCCATCCCCTTTGTGTCAGTTGTCGAGCTACCAACAACTACAATCCCAGGGTCCCATGCCCTCTCCTAGAATTCTCTATTGTGGATCATACTCGGCCAAACCATCTCAATGAAATCAATACATGTCAATCTGCGACTAACCTCGAACTTGGGTATCATGAGGGAAAAGAAAAACTCCACAACTCCTCTCACCTCATCCCCACCATGATGTTGATCCATAACTTCCTCAGCTCTATCGGTCGTCAATCTCGTCCAAGGCAACCCATCACTCTGATGAATTCTTGGATCCCACCACCAGGTTGGAAGTCTACCACCCCTAATGTCTGTTGTTGAAAACTATGTGTACTGCTCCAATAGAGCCTGAGACTCCCACTGGGCACCCTGAACGTTGATCACCAAGTCCCGATGGATGGTCTTTGTCATTGTTGCAAGGCTACTTGTCCCACTCAACTGGCTCAGGTGATCCTCCCATGAGTTGTTGAGGGCATCAAACCACAACAAAAGATGCCTCGACAACTGCCTGCAAGACTGGAGAGTGATTGATGTGTTGGTCAACTCCAAGGGCATGACCAAGATCTCATGATGATATCTTGGAACAAACCTGTGTGTATCCTTCTCCCTGATCCTCATTCGCTGACATCCTTAATGAGGCTCGATCATTGAGCTATATGTTGCTCCTAGAGGCTCACCCATCCCCTCTCTGATCTTGCGTAACCTCAAATCAATGTTGTGCTCGTGGCCTTTGTCAGGAGGTGTCCCTGGAGGAAACGCTCCAAAGCTCCATTGTACACTATTGTATGCCAATGAAGAATCCTTCATATACCACTTTACACCACCGTGCCCTCTTGTCCCATCCAGTGTCATGTGTGCGATACTGAACCCAACACTTTGTTGATGCTTGTTGTATCTGTATCCGAAAGTGTGTACATGCCTATCATGTACATGTCCACCCAATCCATGGATACATATACTTCCTTGTGGGATGGTCTAGAAGGAAGGTGCTCGACTATCTCTTGAGCCTCTAATGTGTTATCCAAAATAAAAGGCTCGGGATCCTTAAGAGCGCAATCCAAACTCCTGGAGTCATGGCTCCTCCTGAGTACTGGAAACTCAGAATGTTCCTCATCCAAACTCGTCATGAGAGGTTCCTCCCTCATATCATGTGTGACAATCACACCCCCTGTATCATGGATGCTAAATCTGATGGAGTCTCTTCCGCAAGTGGTGAAGAGCGTACCAAGCTCAACTGATAATGAAGATCCTCAACCTCTCCTTCCTTGTCCTCAATAAACTTGAGAGCAAGGTCCCTATCCATAAACAACTGCAAGTAGTCTGACTTCAACTGCTCTAGTTCTTCTTTGTCGATAGGAAAGTGAGCAATAGTGACTCCACCTACCACTCCATTGTCTCTCTCCTCTATCTGATCTCTCCACATAATATCCTCAAGGAATCTATGAGCTCCATCGGTCCTAGTCAATACCTATGTCATTTAATCCTCGATCACCAACAAGCGATCCTCCAAGTCACTTAGTGTTGATAGTCTCTGATCAACCACGTCCAAATGGTCTAGATCGTCATTTGTAGGAGTTCTCTCCTCCTCATCGTCACCTGATGCACTCGACGATACCCTGCTATGATGGGACTCATGCATGATATCGTCCTCCACACATGACTCCTATGAAGAAGGATCCATGTCCCCCGACGATCTCTCAAACACCCTCCTCTGTCATATATGGGTACTCTCATGCACTCATCATCATCATGGATGTCATGAGTGGGATGGAATGTTGAATGCTCATCATAGCTAGGTGCTAGCATACCCTCATCATCATAAGCATCCTTAACGTGTATGCCATCAACCTGTCTATCAACAGTGTTGGTGTCATGGCCTCGTAGTGAACTGCTAATGGTGCATGAGGTGTTGGCGTGTCATCATCATCATAGTCAACATAAGTGAGACAAGACGTTGCCCCCTCATCATTAGTACTAGTGACAGGCCCCATCAACATACTAGTGTCAACGGTCTCATCATAGACCACTGCTTGGTCCTTCTCATCATGGTTGGATGCATGCTCCTCCACATGGGAATGTGCATGTGCCACCAATGGATCCCTCTGCTCTTCCACCATATCTTCCTTCAATCTTCGTTTTGTGAATTTGAAGGAATCATCATCTAGGCCTTCGAGCCATCTTCCATACTCGATGGTGCAATAGTCTTGAAGAGACCTAGCTACACAAAACTCTTTACCTATTGCCAAATACTCTTGATAGTAAGGTGTGTACTTGCCTACTACTAGTTGCCACTTTATTTCAGCCATGAGCTCCTTCTTGATCTTCATCTTTCGAACCTTGGTATGTTGTCCTTGACCTCAATTGACTGTTGTAGATTTCTCTTCCACTGAATACCCCTTCAGGCTGGAAAGATCACCAGCTCTGATACCACTGTAATGGTCGTAAGGTTGTATTATGGGTTTATGGCAAAAAATCTATGTTGCTAGTGCACCCTTTAACAAATAGTTCACTAGTGATTTCAACAATTCATGAACTCTAAACAAATCCAATGCATTCAACTATTCATATAATAAGAATTGCGCTGGAAATGCTCAACACCAGTATATTCAACAACAATAGGTACTTAACAGTTACAGAGAGTTTAGGACACTAATCTAAGAATTTATTTAGCTTGTAGCCAATATTAATCCACAACATTTATCACAACAGTAATGGACTGCTAACGATTGTTGTAATAGCTTCCCTTCACCAAAATGACTCTGCAATTAAACAAAAAACCTATGGATTAGTTGTCATTGTCCCTGTGCCAATTTTATGCTTGACAAATACCCAATAGGGCAGGTTTAAGGGATCGGTTCCCTTTTCCACCCTTGTTGTTGTCCCTGGGCCACTCGACCCTCACTTTCAGCTACCAAATTGACTTCAGTCTGTAGGGAAATGCCTGTAATTCCCCCCTACAAACCCTCGTCCCCCTTTTGTTGAAGCTAACATTGTAGTAGAATGATGCTTGGCCTCCTCCTGTGGTTGAGGATGGGGTTTGACACCCCTCTACTACCACCTCATCTCATGCAAAAACCTCTAAACCCTCCTCCCACCATTAGAAAACAGGTTTGACCTCCTCAAAATGGGCCTGCAACAGGTTCAAAATCTCTTTGAATGGTTAAACTAGGTTTAGATTTCCCAGCAGATTGCAGGAAAAGGGTATGGCTCTCTCCTAGTTGGTCCTGTCCAACAAATAAAGGGTTCAAAACTCCCTGACACAACAAATATGGGGCTCGGCCCCTCTCCAAAGTGTCCATGATGGAGCTCGTCTCCTTCCTTGCTACAACTGCAACAATCTTACCCGCACTAAGCCCTTACTTCTCACAGTGAACCCCTCTCAATGCCCAAAACAAAGAAGAATTAAGCATGCAGATAAAAAATATGTAGATGATGGGAAGATCTTCCTCCAACGTTGAGCTAGGGTGAGCATAGAGCTCCACCAAGACCCAACCTAGCATTAGGGTTTTGCAAAAACCCTAAAAAACTCGAGGAAAAAGCCTCCACACATGAAGCAAAGCCTCCAAAGGAAGAACATATACTAAAACCCAAATTCAGATGATCAATAATGTATCTCACCTCCTCCTTATATAGCCTTTGTCCTTTGCTTGACCCCTACTCACATTTTTCCACTTGGTACCTTTTAAGTGACTTGTTCTTTAGATCGACCAAAAAGGTCACTTTACCCCTCTTTTTATCCTCCTTTTTACCCAACGTCACCTTTAAATCCAATCGTTGCTTCTTTGGTGACTTATTCAACTCCATAGCTCCCTTTCTTTGGGCAATAGCCTACGGGGAACCCCCTTAGGTTACTACGCCCTCCCTCCAATGGGGCTAAAAGGGATGGGACATGACAATTTCCGACATACCTTTAATTACATTTTCAATGTTACATAATATGTATTCAATCAAAATCTTGCGAGGCACCATTGCAAAGTCAAGAAGTTTCTCTATTAAACTCATAGTGATGACGCACGCTCCCTCCACAACCCACAGGTCGGAAGGTCCACGCCAACACATGATCTTTTCTTTACCACTGGCCCGAAGAGCTTTGAAATGGCTCTTCTATTTCCCTTTCGGGAAATCTGCACCCACACTTAACTTTGAGAAATTCCCCCTTTTTCTTCGGGAAATCGGACTTCACACTTTCGCGAATCCATTGGTCAAGCGCCTGTCTTTCAAATCCCCGAAACCCGAAAACAGTCAACGCTGACCCGTCCTCTTTCCCTTTCGGACTTTTCCTTATCGCGATTTCAATGGTCGTGGTGTCGCGCAACTTGTTCCCGCGATTCCCGAAATCCGATATTCTGAAATTCCGATGCGCTCACAAAGTTGACCTTTCAACACCCCTTTACTCCATCGGGACTTCGGACTTCACGATATCGCGAATCCTAATGCAAAGGTTTCGGGACTTCACTCCCCGAAACTCTGAAATGATCAACAGAGTTTGACTCCGTGTCAATAGTGCGCCACCTATCCACTCGCTGACTCCTCTGTGGCCCACACAAATCCTTTTAGCTTTTCAGGACTTCACGTTTCATGATTTCACGATTCCCGTTGCAAAGTTTACGGGACTTCAACCTACGAAAACCCGATATAGAAACTCACGTGTAAATCCAACGACCCTTATGGCTTGGATCTACAGTCCTACTCCTCCTGAGCTTAGAACCTTTAGGGATACTCGTGGTAACTCCCCTCCTCCTTCGTGAGATCTAACGGCTCACGGGAATTCGCAAATTCTCTACAAAGAATTCCGACCGTCCGTCCTTCCTCTCAGAACTCATCCTCCTGTGGTACGACGTCGCTATGCCTTCCTTCGGCTCCTTCGAAGGTTCGAATCTCTCTGAACTTTCCCATGAATCTGCGTCTTCCAGAAAAACCCTTGCACGCACTCCTTGCGGCAGACTTTCAAGCACTTCCAAGTGTTGAAATCCTTTAACTCTGTGCACACCTGCAACAACAGTCCCTCTATACTTCACTCAGGTCCACAACCCTGAGACTTCGCTCAGCCTGCGCACTCCTTGCACGGCTCCTGTGCCCACTGCACTTCTGCGGAAATGAGAACAAAAGCTATCTCTCCTGAGCTTTCAGAGACAAACCCCTGAACACCTTGTCGACGCACTCCTTGCGGACAATTCAACTGCACTCCTTGCAGGAACTCTTGCTCAGATAGAGAAACAATTGAAACTCGTTCCTCTCTTCTTTCCTCTCAGATTTCAAACATTCAACAAGAAATCAGTCATACATAGCATAAGAGCAATTTCATGACAGAAAGAGCAAAACATTCATGAGCATAACATTCAAAGATGCATACACAGAGAATATATGAACACCATGAGTCTGAATCACAACTTTCTTGTATTAATTCAGAACTTCTGTACATGGAGTCTGCTATGCAGCTCTCTGCTTCTCTTCTATGCTCTTAATAATCATACAATACACAATGAGGGTGTCTATATCCCGTTTCCCTCTTGCACTCTAAAACTGTCTAATCTAACATTCAATTCTATCTACCTGCATTAACTACTATAAATGCCTTCTACCTACTAAGGACAAGAGCAAATCGCTCAAGGTTCATTTACATTATACAAAGTGCGCCTCCACTTAATGTTTCATTAATGGTTCAAGATATTTCAAAATTTGTGCTGGGCACTTTTCCAGCTGTCTGTTGTCTCCATGTTGGCTCGCTTGAGATGCTCCTGCATCACATAGCATTATCATCTATATGGTGATTGGATAGGTTAACCACTAAAATTTCACATTTCCTAGAATTATGGCTCTTTAGCTCTCATTAGTGGGTTGAGATATATCAATATGAGTTTCCAAGTCACTATCATTAGTGATCGTAGAGCCTCTTACCTAATTTGCATTGGTGTTTGATGTTACAACCATATTTCTACCTCCAGTGTTCTGAACACCATCTTGAGTTCCAAAGTTTTGTCCTTTGTTTCCTATAACATTGGAGTTTATACTACTATTGTGAATTTCATTCACACTGTTGCCTCCATTTATTCACTCCAAAATTTGGTTTTGACTTTCAAATTTTTTCCCTTCCTTTCCTATAACATTGGAGTTTGTATTGTTTCCACATATTTCAACTATACTACTACCTCCTATTATTCCCATCAAACTTCTATGTTGAGTTACATAGTTTTGCCTTCATCTCCTATAACGCTAGAGTTCATATTGTTGTTGTGAATTTCAAGGCTCTATATTGTGTTCTCCATCACTCCAAGGTTGTGTTGTGCATTATCCCAAACCTAGATATTGCAATCCTCATTAAAATCGATGGAATTCCCAATTTGACTGAGATTCATTGGATTTGCCTTTACATTATTGTCATCATCTATTTATATAAAATGAGTTCCAAATCAAATTGGTAAAAAAATGACAACCTATGAAGTTAAAGTAACAACACAAAATGGATAATTAGTTGCATTGTCGATCAAGAGCCACTAAGTAACATTACACATGTCTAAAAGAGCAATATTTCCAAAGCAAGGACATTGTTAATACCACCACTAAGTTAATAGTTATTTTGAATTTTGCACTCATTTAAAAATGCAAAGAAATTTGTATGTATTGTGATGAACACTCCCAAATCATACATTATTTACATACTCAAGCCAATCCAAAGGATATTTTGCGATTTTGTTCTAGATGAATCCCCTTTCCCCTTATTTATCCCCATACAACACATAATCATTAAATTTCTTTGACCGTGCCGATGTAAAGGAAACAAGAATGAAGGGCATTGTTTAGTATGCACATAATCTTCCTTCTACTCTAAACTCTTAAACGATCCTCGGAGGAGGTCTTCCTTCTACTCGAAAGTCCCAAACACATTGATCCTCGTTCCCTTTATTTTTCCTCACACAACACACAAATAATCAAATTTATTTGACCATGACAATGTAAAGGAAACAAGCATAAAGGGCATTGTTTAGCATGTTCATAGTCTTTTTCTACTCTAAACTCTTAAACGATCCTCAAAAGAGGTCTTCCTTCTACTCAAAAATCCTAAACACATTGATCCTCTTTCCCTTTATTTATTCCCACACAACAAACAAATAATTAAATTTATTTGACCTTGACAATAAAATACTAGCATGAAAAACATTATTTAGCATATACATAATATTCCTTCCACTCTAAACTCTTAAATGATCTTCAAATAAAATTCCCTTTCCTTTTATTTATTCCTATACAACACACAAATAATTAAATTTCTTTAACCATGACAATGTAAAATATACAAGCATAAAATACATTGTGCATAATCTTCCTTCTAGTTTAAACTCTTAAACAATCCTCAAAGGTCTTCCCTCTACTCGAAAGTCCTAAACAATTTTCGAAGAAGACCATTGACTTCTCGAAAGTCCTAAACCATATTCGAAACCATATTCGAAGAAGACCATTGAAAATATAATAAACTCGAAAGTCCTAAACGATTTTCGAAGAAGACCACTGAAAACATAATAAAATAATTCATGGGAAAGTAAATTTCTTCCACCAACTACATAAATAAATACGGTCGTCCTGATATATTTGATTCTACCCATTCATCCATCGAAGAACTTTGTTGTAGACTTTTTTTCACGATTCACTTTTACATAAAGCCCTTTGTATCATTGTATGTAGGATTGGAGTGAAGCTATGTAAGGTAGTGTACAATGAGGTACTTACACTTTGTATGTGTATTAGAGTGGAAAGCTATGAAAGGTAGTGTACGAACAGATATTTGTTAAAAACTGTTTTATTGGTTATGACTTTACAATGGAAATAAAATAAAATAAAAATTATCTTATTTTATGTCTATTTCTTATTCACCTCCATAAGTAAACAAGATTTGTTTGAATGGTTAATGGTATCTTTTAATGAATACGATGAACTTATTCATCTTCAAAAGTAAACAAGATTTGTTAGAATGATTAATGGTATCTTTTAATGAATATGATGAACAAAGTTATGAGACTAGACTTTTTTATGGTTGTGTACTTAAATGACATATTCATTTACAATAAGATTGGAAAGGGGCATGTTTTTCATTTGAAGTATGGATTGGATAATTTGAAAACTTAAAAATTGTGGTTGAATATGGAGAAGTATGACTTTCCCAAGTAGATACTTCTTTATCTGGGATTCATGGTTGGTGAGGATTAATTTCAGATAGACCCAACCAAAGTTTGGATTATCGAGTCATGGCCTAGATCGTTAAACCTCATGGAGGTGAGGATTTCTGTTGGAGCTTGTTTGCATCTTCATAAGTTAGTTCCTCATTTTTCAAGTATTGTTTCCCCACTCCACTCTTTTACTAAGGCATACAACATGTTTCTTTGGGCCAAGGCTCAAGAATATATGTCATTCAAAGTTCTAAAGAAAAAGATCCATGAGCCCCTAGTGTTATGGATTCCAAATTTGCAGAAATCTTTTGAGATTGAGGTTAATGCATCTAATTATGCCATGGGGATTTCCTTGTACATGAAGGAAGATCAATTGCTTACCATTCAAAAACCTTTAGTGGAGCTATCATGAATTATCCTACCTATGATAATGAGTTGATGTCTTTGCATCATGGTGTGAAACATTTAAGAGAATACATCTTAGGGAAGGAAACAATTATCCACACCAACCACAAGCCACTATAGTTTTTGCAAAATTGGACCAAGTTATAGTAAGCAAGGCATAGCAAGTGGATGTCATCTCTATAACAATGTAACCTCATTGTCAAGTATAAGAAGAGGGTCATTAATAAAAAAATGATTTTATATCAAGATCTCAAAGATTATTCGATGCTCTCATTATGATTGTGCAATCACAATGTTTTCCTCCGAAGAAAATGCAAATTTAGTATGTACATGATAAGGGTTTTCACCTTCTAGTTGTGGCGTTACAATGGGGAGAGAGGAAGTTTGATTATCACATGTGAGGTTTCTATAAAAGGATGATAAGATGTGTATCTTAAGCTTAGATTGTAGATCGTGATTCTAAAAGAAGCCCATAGTTCCAAAGTAGCAAGACATTTTGAATATGGGAAGACATTGCTTATTATGAAGAGGATGTCTATTGGCCATACATGCATTTTGAGGTTGCTAAGTTCATTCAATCTTTTTTTTTTTCACTTCCAAGTTGGCTAACATAAAGGTAGTCTTGTATATGTTACTGCCTATCGTGAGTCTAACATAGGAAAATATTTCCATGGATCTCCTAAGAGGCCCTATTGAAGATCAAGCATGGACATGACTACATGTTGGTAGTAGTTAATCAGTTTAGTGAGGTGACCCTATTGATTCTATCATAAGAAGATTGTCACTAGACAAAATGGAGCTAAGTTGTTCTTCCATCATATATGGTATCACTTTGGATTGTCAAATTCAATCATTTGGACAATAGGTTCCTAAACCATTTTTGGAAGGCGTTGAGGCATGATGGACATGTTGTTTAGGAGTACAACCTTTCATCTCAAGACTAATGTGCAAACGAAGGTGGTGAACCAAACCCTTGTTTACATACTAAAGAGATTTGATAGGAAGTATCCCAAGTATCCCAAGCCCTGTCAAGAAAGGTTAGTCTGGGTGGTGAAGGCAAGCTAGTTATAGCTACTCCACCTAAGTTCAATCCTCTACACATGATTGTCCATGGGGGATTCCCTCGTAAACCAATATCATATCACATGGGTGCATATATTATGGGGATTAAAAATAATTAAAATGTAATTCAATATATTGGATGGTATTAAGGGGGTGAGGGGGGTTTTAGAATTAAACTAAGGGTATACATATTGGGGGGTTAGGGGAGCGGGAAGGGGTGTTGTCAAGTCACCAAAATTTTGAAGTGCAAAACCTTAACATTGCAGCAAAGGAAAGTCATTCAATCCTAACTCTAAAGATTTAAACCCTTTATTAGAAGGATGACTATCATTCTGGGCTTTTGATCACAAAAGTTTTCAATTAAAGACCTTGAATTTAAAGCTAGTATTTGCACATTATTTAAAAATGACATTGTTTTAGTAAGAAAGACATTTGCACAAAGTTTGAAATTCTTTCTATATTAAGTGATTTTATAATTGGGAAGCATTACTGAAATTACATATAAAGTATCTTCTAGTCTCTTTATTAAGCTCTATGAGTATTTGGTAAGCTATAATTTCTTTTGTTATTAAATTCGTCAAAAGATTGAAACTAAAAGGTCTTGTTGAAAACCTACATAGTTTTGAAAAAGGAAAAATAGTATTAATACGTTATTCGATTGAAGAAAAGAAGTGGTGAAAAAAAAGTAAACTCATTTTTGAACCAGCATGTTTAATAAACCTGCCACAACTGGACGTGAGTAGAGCTGGTCCAAGCCATAAATAATAAGCAATCTGACTCGCATATAAACATAAATGAATATTCAAATATGCACCATGCCTAACTTAACCCTCCACTATTTACGTACAAGAATTGAACTCATAGAACTCTTTTATAGATTTGTACAATCAGGGAGAGAAATAGTGACATATGACCCGTCCTTTCTACCCATTACTTATGGATCTCATCTTGCACAGTATCCTCTCGTGGCGTTGCATTCTCCTCATGAGTTGACATGCTCTCTTCATTCGCTGCCACGATCTCCTCATAAGCTACGCTTGGCATATCAATTCCTCCCAGTTTTACGCTGCGAGTGTCCTCACTAGCGCTTCCCAGTTTATGAATGTTTTTTTAATCTGGACTTGGGTTTTTTGGTGTATTTTTGACGAAGTATCTGAAGTTGCCTTACTTCCTTCTGATATGTCTTGTAATATGCATATAAAACTGGATAGAAGGAAAAAATTGATCCATATAAGACCGCTGGTTAATGAAACCAGAAACTATAGATGTATGATGGTTGTAAAACGATATCGCTGGGAGATGAAACAACTGCATGTAACTTGAGAATGATAAATCGCGGAGATAATTGGAGTCAGAAGGTATAAAACATCTTAAATGATTGTAAGCGAAGCAATTTCCGTCAACAAGAAGAGTACTTCTTTACACTCATCTGATTGATATAATTGGTCAAGAACTTATTGTACACTGATATGATGGGTAAATAACTATTGGTCAAAATCTGTGTTCGAGCCAGAATAGTATAAGTAGTTGAGATGTCTTTTGAAATTTTTATGTTATATCCAAAAATGTATTGTGGGGTTTAATGATTAATAATACCCTAAAATTTAAAGGGTGTAGAATATCTACACCTTCTTTATACTTTGGTAATTAGATTATTATTATTATAAATATATTAAATATAATATATTTACTTTCTTTCTTATATTTTGGTAATTAGATTATTATTATTATAAATATATTAAATATAATATATTTACTTTCTTATATTTTAGCAGAAAAAAAATTCCTTACCTTAAAATTAGATTATTATTATTATAAATATATTAAATATAATATATTACAAGCAAGTTCGAAAGAGAATAGCTATATGTTGCACTTTCCTATACTTTAGCAATCAAATAACTATAAAAAAAGATTCCTTACCTTAAAATTAGATTATTGTTATTATAAATATATTAAATATAATATATTACAAGCAAGGGTCAAGGTAGGGTTTGGTGCCCCTGGTTTGTGGGTCACCAGAGGGATTAGTCTCTGGATTAGTGTGCCATAGGAGGAAGTGATGTCTGGAGGCGACACCTGGTGGGGTAGGTAGGTGGGCAAGGGTTGCGGTATTTGGAGTAGACCGGTTAGGGTTTAGGGTTTTAGATGACAAGTGTAGACTCCTCCACGCAGGAGCTGGAGGATGACCTATGGTGGAGTCAGGGGGGGGTTTCATATCGGACGAGGCGTGCAGATTGATTTATGGATGTACCGGCATGCATTAAGAAACTCTGACGTCAAGGTAGGCTCAGTGGAAGGTGAGTGGGGTTCACGGTTCAAGATAGGGACAGGTGGTGAGATGTGGAGGCAGACATGCGGTACAAGCATTGTGGGCATAATTGATGAGACCTTTGATCGAGAAGCGGAGCGAGGCCGAGGGTTAAGCGACATCGACTCTGGTGAAGAGGTATTGTGTGAGTGATAGGGTGGTAAGGAGACGCAGGCGCTACAAGTGCCTGAACTGTTACGCCCTTCATTGATTGAGGACTGTGACTCTGTAAAGGCTTGTGGGGTGCAACCAAAATCAACACCTGGTTATTATTGTGGACATAGCTCTGAGAAGGAGGGTCTGGGGTTTAAGGCTCTGGAACAACCAACTCTGGTGGCATCTGCATGTGTGGAGGAATATTCGTTTCACTGTGTAGTGAATAAAGACTATACAATTGAAGAGTGTTAAGAACCCAATACTGAATACAAAAGCACCACAATAGATATACAAGAACAATATGCAAAATATCATTTATTACCATCAAACCCTTGAGGTAGGGCAACACCATACAATGGATCCTATTATGGAAGGGATCATCTCTTGTTCACTTGCCTCTTCGAGGGGGCATCCTCCTATTGAGCTACCACTCCAAATACAATATTT
>SNQJ01S0012659.1:46765-86704 GCA_010110895.2 Picea sitchensis
GAGAAGAAGAAAGATGGGCCCTCCAGGGCCATGCTCAAGTCACTCCTGCTCTCGGTACTCCATGTCTAGGACCATGTGGGCCTCGAGACATGATCTCCTAGTTATCCCTAGATATCGGGGATAACAGGAACCATTGGGATTTCAACATTTGTGGGTTCTTTTGCTAGGGTGCCCACTGGTCTTTTGGAAAATCGAGGCTTTTACAATGATTGGGAATACCCTAGGGAAATTCCTCCATCCAGATCCAAAGCATTTGACGGGCTTTGACAGAAGGATGGGGTGAATTTTAGTTGAAGTGGATTTAAATGAAGGTCTTCCTGAATAGATTGAGATAGCCTGGTGTGGCACAATTTTTAAACAGAGACTAGATTATGCCGAGGTATCGTTTAGATGCTCGATATGCAAAGGAACAGGCCATCTGAGACACCAGTGTTTACGGGTAGGCTCGTGTAAAGAAGGTGTAGATGCATTATTCGAACCATAGCCGCAAAAGACAGAGAATCCCCTTGGTTCAGAAGATCTGGGACGACTGGTTATTTCATCAGTGGATAGCGAAAGAGACTATGGTGCTCTCTTTACAACCATGAATGTAAAAAATCAAAAGGCTGAGTGGAAGTTTTCTACAACTCAAAGCACATCACATTTACAGATCATTTAACAAGGTTGTTGATCAAATGTCCAAGGAAGCATTACAGCGGGATGAGGAAGGTGTTTTTTACTCAAAAATTATAGATGGACTCCCAGGGACCTATGAAAGAGTGCCTACTAGTTAAAGAATACTTGTACAAAGGAAAACAACACTATGGATATCTTGTACTCACTGATAAAGTCTAGTTACTGTTTTTTGTGTTTTGATCATTTTTATAATTAAGGTATAAACCTTATGAGTAAATGTTGTTGTATATGGTTGGTTAGATATGTATTAGTGAAGTTTTGATGATGGGAAACAATCATGAACTGAAGCTGATATAAAATGTATATTTTTTTTTTTCTGAAAAAAGTTCTAAAGAAAAGCAACATAACATCATTAACATAACTACTATTCCTATACTTTAACATCAAATAATTATGAAAAAAAATTAATTAAATTATTATTATTATAAATATATTAAATATAATATATTACAAGCAAATTCGAAAGGGAATAACTATAAATTGCTCATGCGATAAGAAACATAACATCATTAACATAACTACTATTAGAAGGGCCTTAAGCGGCATCACTCCATAGTTGTAATTTTTACAGCTATGGAACAAATATATAACCTCACTTAGAAAGAGGTCTCTTCAGCGAAAAACACATGAGATAAGCAACATAACATCATTAACATAACTACTATAAGAAGGGCCTTAAGCGGCATCACTCCATAATTGTAATCTTTACAACTATGGAACAAATATATAACCTCACTTAGAAAGAGGCCTCTTCCGCGAAAAACACAAAAATAAAAAGAAGTAAATCTATGCGCTGGGCGAGATTCGAACCACTGTCTCAGAAAGGAATATTGTTTTCGAGGACCGTAATAATCAATTCCAGGAAAGTAAACAAGAAGAAAAATAACAACATGCATAATAACATAGCAGGCCACCTTACATTCCTGAGGTAAATGATAAATTTTTAGTGCTAAGCGTTCAAGCAAGAAAGAGCATGCACAAATACTTATACGATTTACTCTCTAAAAAGCAATGCCTATTAGGGGGCGAGAGAGGCCAACTGGAAGTCTTTACTTGCTTGCTGAGTGGAAGTTCAGCGGATGCTGAAGGAAAGTCTTACTTGCTGAGATGAAGTCTTTTGTCAACGTGCTGGAGGAGATTGTTTTCAAAGAGGAGGTATTCCTCCGAGTCTGTTGAGCGGGAGTTTGTTGATACAACAAACCTCCAGGAGGTACGTGATGTGTATGTGACGTGGGTAGTTAACAGGGCGTATTCGAGGGAAGGTGATCCCAATCAGTAACCACTATTACGTAATTAACAAGCGACTCCTTGACAAGATTTAGATCAAGCATTAAAATGGTTACTAGATCTGTTGATTGAGATCGGGTGGTACATTAGCTGGAGAGGTTGAGTCGCCATTGCTAGAAGAGCGGATCGAGGGACCACTCATAAGTGCAGTGAATGTGCTATAGGGGAGACAGTGATCGGAGTGGGAAATTGAGAAGGGGTTCGATATGGATTGGTCTTGCTGAGGCCAGAATAGAAACAACATGTGTCACTGACTCGAGGGGAGAGAGGGGAGACAGAAGGGGAGGCCAGTGGAGCGTTTGTGATTGCATTCATCACGATTCATTGTTGTAGTGCGTGAATTTGTGGTTCTTGGTGCACTACCACCTGTACCAAAAATCATTACCATTCTATCGAGTCGATAACAGAACAAGAGAACAGATTTCATAAATATGGGCAAACTAACAACAGCCAGTCATTCAGTTTCCCTTTCTTGTCTGAGTCCATAACAGAACAATAGAACCTATTTCATAACATGGGTAATCGAATAATAGCCAGACTTTCATTTTCCCTTTAAATATTTAAGCAGTCTTTCATTTTCCCCTTATTTATATTTAGTAAATATTTAACTGTTAAACGACTAATTAAAATACATCATGGACTTTATTTAATGCTGCGCACTTAACTACTTGTTAATGGCTATGCTACTGCTATCTAATAAACGCAAAAATTGTATCTAATAAATGCAAAACAACCCCACTATGCGTTGACTAAGCCGTTTTTCATACAATGCCATCCCTGGGGACATATCAATTCCTTCAGTTTAACTGAAAGCATTCCAGTGTTCTCACACAAATGAGAGAACCTGGCATGAAATTCTTCTTAGTGAACTGCTTGAATTGAGTTGGAAGACACTCGCACTGTCTCACTAAATAAGAGAGAGCTTTGTGCTATGACGCATTAAATGTGTGCATGCCAAACAATGTATCTTCAAACTGAAGTTAAATGTGTTCATGCCAAACAATGTATCTTCAAACTGAAGTTAAATGTGTTCATGCCAACCAATGTATCTTCAAACTGAAGACTGGAAATCCAGTTAAATGTGTTCATGCCAAACAATGTATCTTCAAACTGAAGTTAAATGTGTTCATGCCAACCAATGTATCTTCAAACTGAAGACTGGAAATCCAGAACATTGTAAGTGGAATAAGATAAGGGAACATCCTCTTACAGCTAGGACAGTGCATACAACTTCACGTTAATGACCAGATGGATGCCTAACTATGTTGGAAGGTAAAACTTAAATGCATTTTGGCTAACCTGTTGAAGAATTTTACATAGACCATATCGAAGAGGTTGGAGCTTATAACATTGGTGGCCCTTCAAACGTTGCTTGTGCAAATGAAGCCAAATTTTGTCCCCAACCTTGAAATGTACTGTAACCCAATGTCTATAATTGGCCTGCAGCCTATTCAAGATGACTTTGGACCTGGTGGTTGATTTGTGCTAAGGTGTCCTTGAAAAGAAAAGACATGTTGTTGTTCCTTCGGCTAGCGAGGGGAAAGAGTAGACGGGAGCATGACCGATATCTCATAGGATGCAACAGGCTGAAAACCATGGCGCACCGATATCTCATCTCATAGGATGCAACAGGCTGAAAACCATGGCACACTTGAAAGGAGAACGACCCGTAGAACAGTGGATAGCCCTATTGTAGTTGTGTTGTACAATGTGTAAATAATGATCCCACTGTTTGTTTATGCTTGCAGTGAAACATATAAGTGTAAATAATGATCCCACTGTTTGTTTATGCTTGCAGTGAAACATATAAAGGGCATGAATGATGGCTATCAATTTAGGGGTGAAAAGTGTTGATTTTTCAATAAGCTAGGCTTAAGTATGAAGTTCATTCCATTTTAGCATTTTACTTAAATCATAGACAATTTATTGCAATAACCAAGATCACAAGAAGAAACACCATGCACAAGTACACAAAAAATATCCAGGGAAACCCTTCTCAATAAGGGAAGAAAACCCAACCAATCCTTTGTTATATTCTTCATGAGAAAGACCTCCACCACCATAAACACCTAGCACACAAAAGGGTGCTCACAAACCCTAGAAACCTAGCGCTCAATAGAGGTGCACACTTTTCCCAAGAACAAGTGTTTGCCAAAATTTCCAAACTCACACTTTTGATATGATTCCTCAATGGGGAATTTACCTTTAGTTATATTAGACTGAACCTGTCAATAGTAGTGTTTATTGGCACAACAAGGTTGACCTCAATATATTATAATATAATTAATAATTACCATATTAATTATCTTTTACATTAAGGTGGGGCCGACCTGTACTCTTTACATAACAATTAGGGTTACAGGTAAGTCTGACTCTTGAACAATATAGCAAGGGATCTTATACACCCACTAGTGCTCAACCACTAGAGGCACATCCATCTGTGCTCAACCACAGGGATGTCATTCTATCTCATTGTGTATCACAGGAGAACCACACTCATTAGTGCTGAGCCACTAGGATCACGTTCACCTGTGCTCATCCACAGACACGTCCAACTCAACAGATCTTCTTTCTCATTGCGTTACACAGGAGGGTCATCTGGAGTTCATCATCTCAACTCTCTATTCATAGGAGGCTAATACATTGTTTCATCTCTGTCTCAAAACGATGCACCCAACTCATGGGATTTCACACGTTCACCTGTGCTCAGCCACAAGCACGTCCAACTCAACATATCTTCTTTCTCATTGCATTACACACGAGAATCATTTGGAGTTCATCTCAACTCTCTGTAAGGAGGAGGCCAGCACAACGTTCTAGTTCTGTCTCAGATAGGAACCACACACCCATCTCAGGGGCACACCCAACTCATGGGCTCTCTCTCAGGTCGTCTTGATCAGTCTGTGTCCTGGAAGATGTCTCACGCAACTGTAATCATCAACAAAACACAGTGGAAAACTGTAGTTTACAACCTAGCAAATGCCAAAGAGTCTTCCAAAAATAGCTAAGAAACTAGGAGTTGCAATCAAATATGATGGTGAGGAGGCGGCCAAAATGTGCCTTGTTACCCCCTGACATCTAGGGGTAACTAGAGGAGATTTTTCTCCTACGATCCACATGACAAGCAACAGTTGCACAAATGACATCCATGGTTCTCCATGGATAGATGACCGATGATGCTTCCCACATTTTTCTCATCTCACTTTCATTTGATGACTATGGTTCTTGACATATAAGAGGTAGCTTGTTCAATACTTCATATTAAGTGTCAATGCCTCATGTACTTGTCATGAAAGTAGTCGGATAATGGATCATGATGTTCTAAATTTGTGTCTTTTGCCTTGTTTCACCCTGGTGATGGTCACCCCCTCCTAGATAAGTCTTTCCATTCTTGGGTAGAGTTGTACTATTGGGGGCTTTGATAGGGGTTGCATGTCCATATCTTGATCTATACATAACATTCTCTATCTTTCCTAATCTCTGTTGTCCCCACTTTAGAGTTGGTGGTCATATGTCACACATATAGGTTCATGCTTCATAATCCCATGAGAAAAAGGAGTGTTAATGCTCAAGTTTGATGCATCTATACATATATAAAAAAGGAAACGAGCAAGATGCTAAAATCAAAATGCAAAGAAAACGAAAAGAAATAAATATCAAAATGATAAAGAACCAAAAGAAAAAAAAACATGAGCAATGCCCCCTCGCTATGAGGCCATCGCCCCAAGTCCTATGCAATGAATGTATATCTAAAAAAGGACTAAATGGAAATCAAAAGCTAGAAAAGGTTAAATGAATAAAGAAAAAGACAAAAAAGGGTTTGGAAAGACGGAGTGTCGAGTAAACATAAACTCATTGCATAAGCGCTCCGTCATTACAAAGGTGCTCATGTGGATGAGTAAATCACATAACCTCACATGACTATGCATGCCACTAATGAAGTTAAACCCCACACCATACCATCTATCATCACACATGCCCCTTGATGGGTTTTCTTGGGAAATACTTCTCCTCTTGGGTACTAGCACATTTAATAGGGGCAAATGATAACCCTTCCATATCTAAACTTGGTATATTGTATGAATTCTATGATTTATTGTGAAGTTTGAAGATGATACTTAATGTATTATGTGACCTATCTAATGGCATTTACATTTGACATGACTCACTTCTTATGTTGTATTGGACTTGTGTACATGCCTCTAGATTGATGGTTACAATGGGTCACTTGGTTCCCCTTTTGGACAATGTACTTTGCATGAAAATGACATGGATATGAGCCTTGGTACTTTGGAGGATGTTGAGGATACCATCTTCCACACTTGATGGAGGTCAGTCCATCTATTATGGAGGATGTTGGAATTTCCTTGAGGATGTCACACTTTTGAGATGACCTAGCACCTTGTGAGAGGATGTGGCACCTTCTTAAGGGCATGTTGCATTTATTGGAGGTGACTTTACACTTGAAGGATGAAATGTTGCACCTTTTGGAGGGAACATTTCACTTTGGAGCCCCTACACATGTCTCTTCACACAATTTTGAGTGACTCGTCCACTTTGGGAGACCACACATGCCACATGTGTGAGTTTGAGGATGCATTTATGGTAGACGTTTTAGCATTTGAGCACTTTACTTCATATTGGGAGAATCATTTGGAAAATGTTGACCTATCCAATCTTGTATCATGGATTTTTTTTTGTATTATGACCCGCATTATTATATATTTTTAGGGATTAAGCCAGGAAAATATTGTTATTTTAATGAGAGGGGTGTTAGATCTCTCATATAAATAGAGAAGCACTTCTGATTTGTATCTCATTGGTAGAACTTGTGGAGAACAATTACTTGTCTAATTTTCTTTTTCTATATTTGCTATGGATGGATAACTAAAGTGACTTCTTGATGAGATGTCTTGTGGATTGCTTTTCAACTTTCATGGATGCTCTTGGCTAGGGTTTTATGGATGAAATGATTTCTTGAGTAAGTGGTCTCAATTAATGTTGTTGGATTTTGTCTATGGATGATTATAAGTGTAGTTGTACTTCTCCAGTGGTGGTGGTGCACTCTTTTGGTTTCTTTCTTGAACAAGTCCCTTCCTCAAAACCCTTGAAAGGTAACTAGTGAAATATCTTCCCTTGAACTATCTTGAAGTTTGTAAGGCACTAACTGGATCTTCTATTGTAGTGGACAACCCTCAATCTACTTCCATCCTCTCAAAGGATTCCTTAGTTGACCCCATATGCCCCCAAAAAATATTAGGCACTAGTCTTCTTCCATCTAGTCAATCTAAAATTCAAAAATTCAAATTTTTATCTTTGTTTTCGGGAAATTTAGGGTTTGTTTAGTTTACATTTAATTTTCAGCCATAAAAAACCCTAGATGTGTAGGGATTTCTTGCATATTTTTGACTTAAAATTTTAGGGATTTCTTGCATGTTTTGACCTATTTAATCTTGTCTCTTGGAAAATCATCATAGCTAGTTTGTATTACAACAATTTTAGGGCTAGACATCTTGGTTTTATTGGTTGTTATATGCTCTTAAATTTTCAGAATTAACAAGTTACTCAAACCCTAGTTTTATCCATTGTTTTAGCCCTAATTTTTACTTGTTTACAATCTATGGGGGTCGAATTTTATAGTTATTTTTTTTCCACAAGAACTGGTGGATTTTGTATTAGAAAAAACTACGGCAAATGGGCGCAATGAGGGTTACGATAAGAAAGAAGCCCATCTAATCCATTCAGTTTCTTAGAAGGATTTGATATACATCTGAACCAAATTACAATTGAGTACATAAGGTGTCCAACAAGAAAATTTACAGTGAAATACTTAATAAAATAGATTTGAATGAAAATTCCAGCTAGGACAAAAAGGAAAAAACATTGCATTTAAATTACCCTGGAGAGGGGGAACCCATTTTGTCTCTATTCTCCATGACAGCCCCAAAAGAAGGGGAATACAAATTCGAAAGAGAAAACACAACCAAGGGAGAAGATTCGACGTCAGACTGCCCAAAACCAGATGGGGATTGCATTACCTAAGGATGAACTTGAATGAATTCAATTTGTGTTTTGGCCACTTGAATGCTCCATGAAATATAATGATTAAGGGGAAACATTAAGGAATAGGATTGAAGGAACCATGATAGTTTATCACTAGATCCCCCATTTTAGAGTAGTGGCAATGTCTGCTTGATGGTTTTTTGGCCCATTGTTCTCGTGATAAATGTGGAAAAATTCAACTTGAGGAATAGCCTAGAGAGCCACCCAGATTCTTTGAATAATGGAGCATAACCGAACCTCACGCAAATAGGAGCCCAATATAAAATGACAGATGGTGTTTTTAGAATCCCCTAGGATGATGAGATGGCGCATATGTTAAGCTACAACAAGAATGACCCTTTGCAATATGGCATAGGCCTCCACTTGATTGTTGGATTCATATCCCAAACTCCATGAGAATGAAATTTCCTTAAATTTTCGAGGACCGAAAAGAACCCCACCTGCTCCTGCTCCTGCCACCCCGAGGTTTCTCTTTGATGCACCATCAAAGAGAATTGTATAGTTATTATAACTTGTCTTATGCTGCAATTTACTTATCTTTTATGCAAGTTTTATAACGGACATAAGTAATTTTCAGATTTGTAGTGTTTGGGGATCATTCTACATTGATAATAACTCGACAAACCCCCTAGTATAGCCTCAAAGAACATCAAACTCAATCTAGAATTTACTTTGAGTAACCACTTAATTCATAACTTGCTTGATATATTTAGTTGATGATTAATCAGGTAGTTATCTATAAGACCTTAGATTTGATTGTGTCTTGCCTTAGGAACCCTAGAGGCTACTAGGGAAGCCTCTCTCATGTTGGATCCATCCTTCACTAAAATGAGGGAAGTTGTTTCCTAGGTGATAGTGATAACACTTCTAATATTCCACTCATTTTGTACCTTGTGAAGACTTTGCACTAGGGTGCAACATTGTGTAATAACATGCCCAAAGATAAGTGGAAAACATATCTACAACTTTCTAAGAAATGAGCTCTTTGGCGGAAGGAATGAAGACTGCCATTTTGGAAAAGTAGCTAACGATGAAAAATATGGCATTACATTGGCAGGTTGTCATAGGGAGACCATAGATAACATCCATTGATATGGATTCCCAGGGCCTAGTAGGAATGGGAAACTATTGTGAGAGACGAAGGTTATGATTGGTGGCGTTAGAATTTAAGGGAAAAACAGTAGACTAGCTAGCAACAAAAATATTTATAAATTTTCAATCATTTGCTACTGTAATTATGGATCAACAAAGCATTAAAATTTCCGATGCATAATCTAATAGCATAAATCAATAAGTAACATAACATAGACCTGAGTATTACCTTAGCTGAAACAAAGAACAAAATTACCTGATATGTTGTTGTTACCTTCCTCAATGTATGCTCAGAAAAATATCAGTAGATCATGGATCAAACCCTCAGGGTAGATCTCATCATGATCATAGGGACAAGGCCAAGAAGAAATCTTAGGATAGGAAACCAAAATTCAAACTCAGCAGGCAGAAAAACTAAGGACCATGCCACTGTCAAGTAATAGGGCTGAAAACAAAACAATATTGTCCAACCTAGGGCTAGAAAAAGAATCCACAAACAATCTTAACACTTCCATCCTAGGAACATAGAAGTTTGCTTCAACAAAGGGAAAAATACCAGCAATTCCAGAACAACCCTAACAATCCAGTTCATAATAGTATTGGGGCTGCTAGCAGACAAGGTAAGGCAGCATAGAAGGGCGACACCAACAAATTATTAAGGCGACATCATTTAGACAACAAGGTGACACTATCAAACCAAAAAGAAAGTACCAGAACACCAACAAAAACAAAAAAAAAACCTTTACAACTCATTGGGAAAGACTCCTTCAGGTCAGCGACAGGCTAAGACAGTCAAGGCTAATAAGGATAAACCCATGATAGCTGGAGTAGACCAAGAACACACAAGAGAGGAGCTGAGAGGACCCAAAACAATTTGTTCAAAAGAGCCACAACAAACTAGTAACCCTATCCAGAAGAGCCACAACAAAAACCTCGATCTTCAACTCGACTAAGAGGGAGTGAGAGTGTCAAATGAGGGATAGGCCACTCCTTAAATAGTTTTAGGTAGGTAAGATAGGGATAAAATGTTAGTCCACTTGCAATAACTTTAGGGTTAGGTTTAATACCTAACAAATAAAGAAATAATATTTTACCAATTAAAAATATCAAGTGGTAAATAAAAAAGTCAACAAGGTAATAAGACATGTCGATGAGAAGGATTTCAAGATCAAGGCGGCCAACTTTCTTTAGGAAGATGTAAAGAACCGAACCAACACATCATCATACAATTAAGAGGGACATAAATCAAGCAAAGGGTTTCATTAATAAACAATAAGACAACGTCAAAGGTTAAGTCCTTTAATGGCAGTTTTGTCCACATGAGTCTCATGATATAACTTATAAGCTTTTATCATCCTAACATACAAGGAGGGGAAATGATGTGATCATGCCTTTATTCTTAACTACTCCTAGGTCACATGGACCATCACGGGAGAGAAGAAAGTCACACATCCTCTTGGCTTGGTACTTAGACCAAGAAATTGCCTGGTCTCAAACCAAGATACCCCAGAACACATCTAGAGGCCTTAGATCAAAACTAGGGTCCTAACCACCAAAGTACACAACCAAGGATCAATCCAAGCACTGAGCAAGGATTCCCCAGAACACATCCAGGGCCCCTAGAACACACCTAGGGACTTACATCATCAAACTGCTTGGTCCCTGACCAAGAACCCCAGAAATACACTAGGGGCCCACCTAGGGTCTTTTTCAATGGCTCTAACTGCTTTGTCCTAGACCAAGAACCCCAGGAGTGTACTGGGGGGCCTAGATCACAACTAGGGTCTTTTCCATCTTCCCGAAGAATGGCTCTTGTAGTTGCATTAATTTTAATGGGTGGTTTTGAATGTGTTGCAAAGGGTGCAACTACAGAGGAAGGAAATCACATGTTTCTCCATGATAGGCCAAGAAAAATAACATTGCAAATGATGCAAGGTTTTGGTAACTCTAAAGTGACCTCCATAGGTGGAAGCATGGGCCTCCTTGATGAAGAGAAGTCTATCTTCCATAGTAGGCACACAAAATTGATTTAATTTATATAACCAAGCATCTCGAATGGAGAAATTTAAAAAGGGCGTTTGGTTTACCTTAGTTGGAGATTGTGGAACTTTCAACATGGGACCAAAATAAGGATCAAAAGTGTATTGTTGTTTCCACTCCTCATAGGAAAAAAGATGAGTGACAAGAATGGTTAGTGCACAACTAGGAGGACGACTAAGTGGATCTATAGTTTTATTAGTGCTACCCTTCCTCTACTTAATCACCAAGTGAAATTGTTGAATATAGGAAGTCCATTTGTTGTGGCACTACTCCTGTAGTTTAGTTTAAATGTTCCTAAAAAGTCAAAGGATGACGGTTTGTATGCAAGATAGTCACTTTCCCAAGAAGATAACGCCTCCAATGTTTGAGAGCTAGAACACACACATAAAACTCCTTGTCATAAGCACTATACCGAAGCTTGGCATGAAACAAGGTTTCTAAATAGGACTACATCATGTTGACCATGCTTGAGGACTACATCAATAGCATACTAGGAGGCATCCAATTCTATCTCAAAAAGCTAATGAAGGTCAAGAAGGCATAGAACAGGGGAGGAACAAAATAATTGTTTAAGGTGTGCAAAGGTCTCATTGGCAGCATGTGTCAAAGAAAAATGTTGTCGATTTGAAAGGATATGCAGGGGACATGCTTGGTCTGCAAAGTGAGGAATAAATTTGCAGTAAAAAGTCATTCCCCCTAAGAAGCTCTTGATTTTAGTGGTAGTGCAAAGGACAAAAAGTCCAATAGAGCCTTCACATTTGACGAATCAAATCGAATTGCAAATAGGGTAAAGATAAAACCTTAATAGAGAACAAAATTTTGGCCAAAAGAAGATTTATCTCTTTTTCCCTATAACGTGTGAGCATGTAACGGATCTAAAAGAGTGAAAACATGCTAGAGGAGATCCTTCCAGGGTTTCTTGAAAATCAAGATGTCATCAATATAAATGATGACATAACGATCCAAATGCAAATGCAAAATATCATTGATAAGCTACATGAATGTTCTTGGAGCATTGGTGAGGCCAAAAGGCACAACCATCCATTTGAAAAGAGAAAGTTTGGTTTTAAAGGCAATTTTCCAAGTGTTGCTAGTGACCATGCACACCTAATGATAGCCAAGTTGTAGATCCAACCTAGTAAAGTAATGAGCACCAACTAGATGATCCAACAAATCCTCAATTTGAGGCAAGGGATACTGATTTTTAATTGTGATTTTATTGAGGGCTTTATAATCATTCACTAGTTATCATTAATTCTTCTCCTTTTGGAGAATGATGAAGGTCAAAGAGACATAAGGGGTGGAGCTAGGTGGAATCCTTCCAAAATCAAGAAGTTGCTACAATTGTTTCTCAAGCTCCGCACTTTCGATGAGAGATAAGCTATGGGTAGGAGCATTACATAATGACGTACTTGGGACAAGGTTGAATGTTGAAGATCTCTATGTAGTGGTAAGCCTTGAGGATCCTCAAACACATCCTTGTATTAATCCACTATTTGTTGAAATGAGTCAAGAACCTACTAGGGCTAAGTGTCCTACTTGAGGGGGCACACCACACATAAATGTAGACACTGTTGGTGAGACATGTGCTTGACAACAACATGACCAGTGAGGAATTATGGGACTATCTCTACAACAAATTCAAATTTGAAAGCTCACCCATCGTGGAGTAATGTATATTGTTTCAAGCCTCCATAATAAATGGCTCTACAATCATGCTGATAGGGGTAACCTAGAAAGAGTGCAATAGAGTCCAAGGAGTGGCATCACACTTGACTTTGTTGCAAAAGGGAGGAATAACAAATGTAACCAAACAACAACGATTGACCAAAGAGTGGTGTCTATCATTAGTGACCCACCTCAGATGATAAATCTTAGGATGGGGTGTTAGAGATAATGCCTAATTAATGCTAGATACTAGAGTTTAGGGATTGGATTGGGTTTGTTGGAGGATGTTGAGAGATTTTCTCAGCCTCTCCCTCCAAGAGTGGAATAAGTTGGATCTCACAACACTTATTTAAGTGTGATGTATCTTTGTGTAATTTGAGGAATACATTCCTATTATTATGTGTGCCCAATTCTTCCAATTTTTATTTTGGTATCAGAGATGAGGAGAGAGGATACAGTCACGTATCAAGCCATCAGTGGCATGTGCATCTAAGAGGAGTCACTGCGAATAGTTTCAGCGTGATTAGTTTCCAGTGCTGTACATGTTGAACGCCGCTACTACTATGAGAGAGCTATTGAAGGGTTTGAGAAGGGCACACGAGAGAGGATCGTTCGTGAAGGAGGAGCGTTGTCAAACTCTACGCGAAGGCACATTCAAAAACTCTATGCCATCAAGATTTTGTATAAAGATCTGTCGTTGGAGCCCAGGTGAAAATCAGCCATGCCACTTAGTATTCATCATAGGACGACATTACCTTCTCTGATTATTACATTAGTCAGGCTATAATGCATGCAAGTTGTTGATCTGTATAAACGATCTGCACTTGCTGAGGACACAATTGTTGCCGATGCCAGAGGGAGACAATACCATCATTGGTGTTTGCAATTCATTGCTACTGTGATCTGAAGGTGAGCTGCCCATTTGGAAAAGCCACTCCCTACCATGGAAATCTTTACCACAACCGACTATGTGTTTTTCTTTGATGATGAAGAAGAGGAGGATGATTACAATATCCAAGAAGGAGACAAGGAAAAACTCACAGTAGTTGAGGAAGAATCAATTCAATTGCTAGAAGAGAAAATGGCAGAAGTGCCTAAGCAGGCTGAAGACTGGGTTGGTATGCCACCAATATCAACTCATGTGCAAATGGTATCTAAAGAGATAGCCTCTGCGCATCAATCTGGATCAATAGAACCGAAATCGAAGCAAGATACTGAAACACAACTGCAAGAAGATGGAGGACAAGAATTTAGTACAACAGGAGATGCAGGATTGACCAAGGGAAGTCCCTGCCACAACAGTGTGTGATCTATCAAGTTAAAGGAGTTGTTGTTGAGACCAATCGCCGGCTGTAAAGGAGATCATTGCACAATGATGGTCAACAGTAATATTCTTGGATAGAGGTTGGGTTTCTCATTAACATGGAAGGTTGTTATTGTTTCTCAACTAATCTTTTGGACAATGCAATTCATAGGACATGGAATATCTTAATCACCTACACTTCTAGATAAACTTGTCCAAGCTTTCATGATAAATCCAATTTTTGTTTTGCTTGAGTTCCTCGATTGTGATCTGACTTCCAAAAGTATGTGCGAGCAAAGGTGCAAGTGAACATCAAAGAATGGAAAGAGAAGAAGTAGAAGAAACCTGTATAGTAGGAATGCATTATATATATATAAAGATTAGGTGTGGTGTGCTTAATTTTTTTTATATGTTTACGTGTTTATGTAAAAGAAAGTAGGAACTCTTGTATCTTGATATAAGATGGCAGCCCCGGTTTCAAGAACAATTGTTCTTATGATTGGAAGTCACCTTGTATAATTGAATGTTGAGGACATTCTATATCCAGACTTCCCTTGTAGACACTGACAGATAGCCGAAAGCAAAATATCTATCAGATGAAGGAATGTTCATAGGATGTTTCAATAATTGACATCTTTTCTCATGGAAGCCCCGGTGAGCAGAGTTTGTCAAAATTGTCTATCATACAAGTGCATGAATGATGATTTGAAACATTTATACTTTAAATGAGTTGAAAGGAAAGCTCGAAGACGAGGAATAGAAAGAGCGCAATCCAGAGGCCTCAGAGTGGGTGTATGCATTGATGAGGATCATGTCAGACAAAGTGTTGTAACCTTTTCTGTTATGTAGTTTGTGAAGTTTTGTAAAGTAGGTATTAACGGGGGGTGTTAGAGATAATGCCTAATTAATGCTACATATTAGAGTTTAGGGATTGGATTGGGTTTGTTGGAAGATGTTGAGAGATTTTCTCAACCTCTCCCTCCAATAGTGGAATAAGTTGGATCTCACAACACTTATTTAAGTGTGATGTATCTCTGTGTAATTTGAGGATTACAATCCTATTATTCTGTGTGCCCAATTCTTCCAATTTGTATTTTGGGGAACAATTGAGAGCTTCAACTTGAATACAAAGAGTGGAGATCAAATTTCTTTGACAACCATTATCTAGGATTAGACAGTAAATGTGATCTTTAATCTGACAACCGTGAGCTAATATTGCTTCACGATCTACTAGGTTATAGTGACTAGCCACGAGGACCAAAATTTCACTGGGGATGGTGGGTTTAGAGATCTTGAGATCTTTTGGGAGATGAATGATTTCATGTTGTAAAGGAGTGTCGGCCATTTGTTCTAAGAATAGGGATTTTTGAGTGGCTTCGCACTGTAAAACGTGGCACTTTTTCAAGGCATGAGTATATGATTTATAGTAGGAGTAGTAAGGGTACTAGCAAGGAGATGGAGAAGGTAAGGCTGAGGACACCAAGGAAGTGGGATCTGGAGGAGGTGATCTAAGAAGATTAGGGGTTGGGTTGATCTAGGAATAAATATAGGGCATTTCCTCAGTTTGTGTTCTATTTCCAAAGCTTGGGAAAATGTTTGGTTTAGCATTTCACATTCAAAAATTTCTACCTCGGTGCGAAGATAGGGAAAGAGGTAACTAACAAATTTAATAAAAAGAATAATTGTACCTGCAATTTTATGAACTGGGCAATATAAAATTTAGTGGACTAACCTAAAAACTAGCAAAGATGAAGCCACAAATCCCAAAAATATCTTTGATATCCCAACGGATAAAATATGTACCATAGTGCATCATGGAAATGTGTCCAACTGGTCGCAGGGTTTGGAGGTAGAGAGGCATCGTCTAGCTCAACGTATAACGTGGAGTAGTCCAGGGTAATCTGCCACCATCCCTCTACTAAACCCTCTAAATTCATGGCTACCAATTCAAGTTTCCTAGACTCGCACATCGTTGGATGATATGAGAAATACATAGCGAAGCTACGGATCCAAGACTTCATGCACTCTCGATCCATGTCGCCTCTGAATTTTGGCAATATTACCTTTGTATCATCTCAAAAGGGAGATGGACGGGTGGATGAGGCCCCATTTAGTTTTGTTTTTTTTTTTTCTTCAATAGAAAAAAAGACTTATATTAGTAGAATAGAATAGTTCTTTTACACAAAATATTCTCTTCAGAATGCTTCCTGAGCTTTTTACAATGCTTTAATAAAGTTACTGATAACAAAAATCTCCCTTAGATTACAAAAAACTCGACTCTAAACTTTAAAACTGTTCATATAGTTGTACTTCTAAACTTTACAATTGTTCATATAGTTGTACTTTTCTCAGATGTATCTACTTACTTCCCAACAAAATACAGTCTAGTCATTCCCCTTACAATATTTAAATTTAGCTGTATTGTAGTCTTTCAAAAACATCTGTGCTTCCTTCAATATTCCCTGCTACATAAATACCATTTTCTTCAGTACCAGAGCATCTTTAGATAGTTGATCTGCTTCTTTGTTGAACTCCCTGTATATATGTTGAGCTTTTACCTTTTGAAATCTCCCACACAACATTCGAATTTTCTGCATCCAAGGTTGAAGAGAGGCCCAATTTAGTTTAGAAATAAGCTTCATGATGTAATTGAGGTAAAGGTAATTGTTGTGGAGAAACTTCAAAGGTGGAAAGTGGAATCTATCATTAGGGAAATTTTGAGGTAAAAAATGTATCTCGAAACAAAAAATGTAATAAAAAAATCAATTCTAAAAAAACTTGTTATCCCTAACTTTAGGGATAATTAAGAAGATGATGTCTCGAGGCCCTCAGGTTGTAGACATGGAGTACCGAGAGAAAGTTTGACCAGTAGTGTCCACTTGCGTAGATAAAGACTCGCTTCACCACCACAGTTCCAGGCTCATCAGGAGGGTATCCACCACACCAACTTGCTTCCGGAGCACATTGGATCTTGCTACATGAGGTACAAGCCAGGTACTTTGGTAATTGTCATTTCAATATTTGAGGCATTTGGGTTTGTTGCATTTAAAATTGCTTTGATTATGTAACATCTGCTTGGAAATTATGCTCTTTGCCCTATTTCACCTTGGCGGTTGACATTGTGCCTTAGTAAGTGGTTATCCTTAGGGATTGGTTTGCTACTAGGAGGTCCCCTTGACCAGTCATCGTGCCATTTCCGACCATACTTGTCACTTTCCACACTTTGTCCCCCCATCTCCTTATTTTTTGGGTTTTCGGGTGTACTAACCCAAGAAGGGGTTGTTCCTCATTTCATGGGAAGAAGGGGTTGAAGGTCTAGAGGGGAGATAGCTAGCAAAAGATAAAAGCCTAAATCATGAACCTTCCAGATGCTCGCCCAAAGAGGTCTTGGGAGCAATGAAACGCTTCTCCTACAAAATCAAAGACCTCCAAAAACAAACAAATAATATAAATGTCCCACTTGATTGAGAGATTTACACAAGATGCGTTACAAGCTAGACTATACCGCCATGGCACTATGTGTTCTTCTCCCATCAAGTGACATTGTGGTATTGCCCCCCAAGCTAATCGATTCACTCTTAGTGAGTACCCGACGTTTGGAATCTAATTAACTAATGGCAATAAATGGGCTTGGAAAAATGAGGCATTGAAATGAAGGTGCAACACGCCCTCTACAAAGACACCCATAAATGAGACACTACGATCCCTTGTATGTCATGAAACCCATGCCCAAGAGTCTTTCTCCCATCCATATCATCTTTTTCACACGTCTTAGAAAGAGGTTCCACTCAATAAACACTCCTTGGCCTAGGGGATGATTCACCCAATAGGTCACCTTGTCAACCCTCCCATACCCAGACTTGGCAAGTTGCATAGGGTCTTTGAGCACTTGTTTATGTTGATGAAGTGGTTTTTGATGCACGTGCTTAGGTGGCTCTTTTATTGACTTGATTTACTCATCATGATGCATTTGACTTGATATCCTTGGAGGGCGTATTCATTGTCTTTGCAGGACCTTGTTTGGTGGACAGATTTGGAAGAACAAGCTTAGCTTGGGCTTCCTTGGGGCGTGAAGCCCACAGGTTGGATACTGTGGCCCGCACTCCAGATGATGATGAAAACCTTTGGAGGCTTGAGAGATGTCTTGGAGGAACTCACCCATGCCCCTACTAGCCCAACACTTTGCCTTTGGAGGCCAAAACATCACACTTTGAGGGCTTGACGTCATGAATGAATTAGGGTTTGGTGGTGATGAAGACACATGGCATCATTTGATGAGGACGCCTTGACTTGGTGGAGAGAGGGCCCTAGCCACTTGGAGGAAGGCCTTTGGAGGCCCAACGTTTCATCCCCAACCTCAATGACTTGCCAAAGATGCCAAAACGTTTCCCTAAAGGGGTGACTTCATGCTTTTTCCAGGGTTTCTATTGTGCAAAATCAATTTTTAAATTGTAAAGGGGAAAAGTAAGGGTTGTTGTTCCCTTACTTTGTGGTTTACCCTAAGATTTGTGGACAAACTCTTATTAGAGTTTTTTGTATAAATAAAGATCATTTCTATCTCATTTTATCATAACTCTCCAATCTTGGAGAGGATTCTTGGCTGAAATTTGCACCCTACTTGAGAAATTTTGTCTATCTTTCTTGCTACTGTCTCTTTCTATGGTTTGCTTTGGCTATTGGATGAAGAAGTAAGGCACTATCTTTCTTGGAGGCTTTTTCTTTCTTTTATGGTGGATTTTCTTGGTTAAAAGGAGTTTATATTGTTAATGCTTGGACTAGGTAAGGAATCTTTCATGTTATTGCTTCTTTTCTTGGTCGCAAGGTTAATTTGCTAAGCTTTTGGGGAGTATACGGGCATACAACCCCACTAAACCCATCATATTTGTCTTGCAATAATTTGTTGCATAAAGGAATACTAGGAAGAGTAAAAGGGCTTATACCCTCCTAGGGTTTTCCTTAGCTAGTATTGTTTGCCTTGGGGATTAAAAAAGCTTACATCCCCAAGGAAGTAGCACAACTAGCCCTTTTGATTTTTAAAGACTCCATAAACCAATAGTTAAAGGCACTAATCTCTTGCATTGGAAAAATAAAATCATTGCATTGGGATGTACGTATAATTATGAGATATCAAAATTGTTCAAGTTGGAATCTTTTCTACATGTTATAAGCTTTCTCGTGACCTAAGGGCGTCCTCTTTTAGCCAAGGATTTCATTGCTGCAATAAATTTAATGCTACAGCCATTAGGGCTGCAGCAAACTACACTCTCTTTCATCATTTACTCACTTTTTAACCATGGAAATTGACTTCTAAACCTAGATTATTGTTCTACTGGTTATGGGATATCTTTTTTACGGTTTACTCGTTGATTTTTATGGTTGGAATTTGGAATTTGTTGTTCTAGCAATTGTTTGCTACAGCCATAAGGCTGCCCTAACACTTTGTTGATAACTTCATTTGGAAGCCCTAATTTACCGTCAAATTTCATGCTTAAGTATTGGAAAGTTATCTATTGTTTTAGTACTTTAGTGTCCAATAATTATTTGACAATTTTGATGGTTAAATATGTAGTAAATAGTTGTTTTACTTTCTGATATATATTTATGTTGACTACTGCAAATAGGGACAACACACTTAACTTGCTTGTCCATTGGATTTTTTTAGCTTGTATCTTGTCTTTTCTTATGTCTCGGGAAGGTACAACCATCTTCTGCAGGTACTCAAACACTTGGTAATCATAAACCACCTCTGAAGCTCGTTGTCAAGCCACTCTCCATAGAGCAACTTGACCTATAGGGGCATCTCTTCATTATTATCACATTCCATCTCACATTCCCCATAGGGTCACCCGAGACTCCCCCTTGTGTCAGATTTTTCCTTCACAGAAGCGAGGGAGGGTTTATCTGAGGTGACAGTGGGTAAAATCTCCCACTGTTATCGCCATCCAATGGATTGGGTCAATATTTTCCCAACCTACACTTTGTGTGATAACAAAACCAATAGGATTAAACATGATGATGTCAACCATAAGGGTAAATATTCTTGGAGGGAAAGGAAGAAAACTACTTTTTTTAATCATAGTTCCGATTTACCTCCTTGTAGGTTTACTCAAATTTCAAGTGTAGGCACTCGTTGGATTTGGAATTTACATAATTTTGATAGACCCACAACAAAATAAACTGGAAATACATGGAAAAAAAAACGTCCTCATTTCAAGAGACACATTTTTCCAGGTATTTTCAATTTATCTCGTTGGAGGTCCATCAAAAGCATACATAGTGGGTACTCATTAGATGTAGAATTTAATTCCACATCCAACTAGTTCTTACACTTGAAATTTCAGTAAACCTATAAGGAGATAAGTAGAAAATATGATTAAAATAATAGTTTTCTTTATTTCCCTTTGAAAATTCACAACTCTTATTTTATTATTTTAAAGGCTATCTTATAATTTTCCTTAAGAGGCCCATCTTAGACCTCAAATTTCTCCTAATGAGGTAGGTTTTACCTTACTGGGTGCCATGGATGCAAAAACAAATTGATCTATTGAACTGTGAATGAAAAAGAAAATTGATCCACCGAGGAGCAGACCTAAAAAACAAGCACATATCATATTGAAATGAAAATAAAAAAAAACAATGATATACCAAGGAGTAGGCCTCGCAAGGTGGTGTAAATTAAGTGTAAACATCCAATGTTAGATTGCAACAACTTAATCTACCAAGGAGTAGGCCTCGCAATAGGCGTAAGATCAGAAGAAGAGATTTGTGGTCTACCAAAAAGAAAAAGAAAAGAATCTCTCCAATAGTTTTTACGTTCTAATACCAATTGACGTGGTTGTGTGAGCCCAAAAAATTAGATAAAAAAACAAGAGAACATATTTCATAAAGATGGACAAACCAACAACAAGAAGTCCTTCATTTCCCCTTTATTTCTATAATAAATACTTAAGCATTTAGCCACCAATCAAAATTGATTGAGCCAAAAAATCATGGAGTTTATTTAATTATTAGTGTTTGACATGGTCCATAAAGGAATGTTATCTTGAAGAAAAAGGCGTTTTGGGTTTTGGTTGGTGCAGAGTCATATAAGAAGGGATGGATGGATTTTAGAGATGATGTAGTATGAAATGAAACACTAGCGTGTGTTAGGGTTTTGGACATAGGACTGTGACTATGTATGAGGGAGTTTGGGTGAGAGTGGAGCTGGAGTGCAACAAATCATGAAAGAATGAAAGCTAAGCAAGTTGTAGTGAGTGAGGGATCTATAATTTGGAGTGGAAGAGTGTACCTTATGGTTAAGAAGTAGGATGGGATCTATAGCTATGTGAACCTACATCGTGAGGTGTTAGCCTTTAGGGTTACTCTAAGATTGTTTTCACCTAGCTAGGATAATAGTAGGTCTCCTAGCCCCTTGGTGATTCTTGATGGACATATGAATGGCTCAATTCAAGTGAATGCTTGATCTTGAATAGAATGCTAGTATAATGCACTTACCTAGGAAGTTATTATCCTATATAGCATGATGAGCAACCCATTAGTTGCACACAATGGGGGAGTCAGTTGCTTGATTGGAAGAGGTACCTAGCTAGGAGTATGAGCACTAAGCACTTGGAGGAGGGATAGCTCTAAGAGCATGGGACCATATGACATAGACCTTGGAGATTAGATACTTGACTTGGAGACACTTAGGTTGAGGAGCATACTTCATGGAGGTTGATTGTGGACTTAGACACATATCTTGAGGAGAAGCATTGAAACAAGTGTAATGAATATAACATATAATAATAATAATAATAATAAACTAAAAGACATAACCTAACTAAGGGACATGATCATTCACCTTCGTGGCTAGTCAATGCATATAAGTATACCATCACAAGGTATCGTATTAAATATCTATCTCATATCTTATTCAATCAATTATTCAATTATATATTATTGGTCCTATATAGTTTTCAACTCATTGTCCTTCTTATGTTGGATATTCAGTTAATAAACTATTGTTCATTACAAGTAACTACCTTGACACATGTGTTAAGAAGCATTGGGCACAAGAGGACATGTGGGGCACATGTCTAGAGGAGGAGCACCTTGCATGAGGACACTTAGAAAATGAACCACCATGTAAAAGGGAGCGTTGGACTAACAACTTGTTGGATAACACAACATCTTGGAGGAGGAGTGTTGGGCCAAAGGAGCATCATGCTTAGAGTGTGCACCACCTTGGAGTTGGGTAAAACCCTAGTGTGACACTTGTCATCCTTGTATTGTAGAGCACTCCATGTGGGGTTGCCTTGTTGACTTAGGTCTAGGGTTACTTGTGTGGACCTAATCCATGTTTTATGTTGACCTCCCTCACCAATTACTCACCATTGATGTACTCATTATTCTATCTTTGTAATTGTCTTGGCGAAGACTTCTAGGGAGCAAGGCCTAGGGTTTGTGATGTAAAACCTAGAGGAGACATGAAGACAAATGTCGATGCTAAAGATGCACTTGGGACTTATCATTTGTGTGATGTAAGAGAAGAAGACCTATGGTTTGTGTGATGTTATCCCTAGAGTAAGAACATGGAACACTAGAGGAATAGAGGAGTCTTGGAGCTTGGTGTGATGCTTGGCTTAAATAATACTTTGAGCTTATGTTGATATACTCTTGATATTTCATTGTAACAATGTCTAAAGATCTTAGTGCTTGTGTGATGCAAGAGAAGAAGACCTAGAGTTTGAGGGATGCAAACCCTAGGATGGACAAGAAGCTTGGAAGGCTAGTGCTAAGCTTTGTGTGGGAGCCTTTGTACTTGCGTGATGCAAGAAGGCCTAGGGTTTGAGTATTGTAAAAACTAGAGTAAGACATGAACGCTAGAGGAGTGAAGAAGGCCAAGAGCTTGTGTGATGCAAGCTTGAAGAATCTCCTAGAATAATAGTGTGATGCAAGTGGGAGGTCAAGGGTGGACTTGTTGGTGTTGATGCTAGCTTGTTGTTAAGCCTTTGAAGTGGATAGAAGTAACTTGGTGTGATGCCTTTCTAGGCCATGATTGTTGGTTAGGGTTTGTTGTAGATGGTGGATGCCCTAGCTAGGGTTTAGATGTAATTGGAGTGTGCTAGCTTGTGATAAGAAGATAGGACATGTTGTGCCAACTTGTGATGATTTAATGGTATGTACTTGTATATTCATTATGCCATACTATGAAATGTACCTTTTCTATCCAAATATTGTGCATTGCAGCTCTAAAAATCATCCTTATGTTTCTCATGTTAAGGAGTAGTTTCTAGGGTTGTTTTGATGTTGATTTATCACTGGGAATTTGTGAAGGGAATTTTCGGTGTTTGTTTTCTTATCTTCCTAGTGATTTTGGTTGGATAGAAGTGAAATATATGCCACTGTAATTAATATTTCAAACTCAACCATAAGGCTGAAAGTTCATATGAAATAAATCAAGTAAATCTCAAGTAATTAATGTGATTTCTAAATTTGTCTTAACTATGATTTTTTTAAATTTCCACATGAGGCAGGTAGGGTTTATGTTAGAAGGGGAAGAAACTAGCGGAAGAGAGGCACCATATAATAACCAAGTCATCAATTAAGGGTAAGAGCAAGGGAGAACAAGTCGTTAGGCAAAAGTATCTACTACAACGTTGAGGGATGTGAAGCCACTATGATGAGAGCATTGTGTGGCTGAGAGTGCCAAGTGAGTGTGAATGTTGGGTTGGAGATTGTGTAAACTGCAGATTGTCTGGTGGAGTGGTCGGCTACAAACGGATGTGTGGAAAATCTACTTGAGTGTGAGAGAGATGTGTGAGTGTTGAGTCATTAGGGAACTGTACATCTATGTGGTTAAGGATGTAGGTGTTTTTCATATCTAAAATGTGAAGGGTGAATATATTTAGGGTAGCATGGGGCGAAGGAGGAACTATGTCTAAGAGATGAGGATTGTAGATATTTCCTGACGGGAGTTCCCCCTTTCTTTTTTTTCTCACACAAAAATAGAAAATATCAAAGAAAAAAATGGTGTTTCAAATCACACGTTGCACAATATTTCACTACCGAGAGTTGCAAAAGCCTAATATATGAGGGAGATGATCCCTTGAGGCCGAAAAACCTTGAATGAGGAGGGAGTGGATCCCTTTGAGAGGGTGAAAAAGCCAAAAGGAGGGAATGGATCCCTATGTTATCCTCCAATAAAATTGTTAAAGACAGTTGCAAAAGCATAAATGAGGAGGGAGTGAATCCTTTGAGTGGCTATGAAAACCTGAATGAGGAGGGAACATATCTCATTGAGAGGCAACAAAATCCAGGGGAAAATGCTATAATACCAATGATGTGAGTAGAGATAAACCAAAACAAAAATAATAAGTGATATAACCCAAAAATAAGCACAAAAGGATGCTTAGAAACACACCATGCTTGACCTAATTGTACATTATATGTACAAGATTAACATAAGTTTATATATTGTACAAAGAGGGAAAGATATAGTCATATATGACCCATTCCTCTCGAGAAGAAATAAAAATATCTAAATAAATAATAAACAATTATGCACATGCTCAATACAAGATAATCCTTTAATTATGGATCTCATCTTGGACCGCATTCTCTTCATGTGTTGTCATGTTCTTTTCATTATCTGCCATGTTTTCCTCATGAGTTTCACTTGGTATATCAGAACTCAAGTAGCATATGATAAGCAACATTTTCTAAAGTAGATGTCGTATATATTTGTCAAATATTAAGACCAACATACTAGGGGTGGAAATAATAAGTGGTATAAAAATGTCGTGGAAAAAATGTTACTTAAAATATTTGGCGAAAATAGGGGGTTATCTATTTGGAAAGATGTATTGGAAGGGGTATTCACAATAAGATTTTGGCAGTTAGAAACGAAATTTCGAGTGTTCTTTAATATCCCACGATACACTCACCGTGACATAGCTTTATTGAGTGACACTCAAAATGTGATTGCCCTTCATGGGTTGTCATAGTTCCGTAAGAAACAAGTTTGTTGGTTGAGGCTCCTCATGAGCTGCCATATTTCCATAAGAAACAAGTTTGTTGGTTGAGGCCCCTCATGGGTTGGTTTGTTGGTTGAGGCTCCTCATGAGCTGCCATATTTCCATAAGAAACAAGTTTGTTGGTTGAGGCCCCTCATGGGTTGAACCTTTTATGGAATAAATCCCCCTAGTCACAACTACTTAGCCAAAAATGCTCCCACAAGTCCAACCATGTGCAATTCCTCCACAAGTCCAACCAAGTGCAATTCCTATTGACCAAGAAGTAGTTGAAAAAAAAAAAAGGTATCCCTAGACCTGGGACATTCGAACATTACAAAAAACTATGCACTTCGAACATTGACCTTTGACCTATAGAATTATGCTAGGCACCCAAATTTCTACCTAAAATTTGTCTAAAAAAATTCATTTTAAACAATTTTTATCCTACCCATCAAAATTGTATCCCGATCTGTCCCATACATTTCAGTACTCGGTCGCCAGTTTGACTCATAGAATAAATATCACCATTCAACTTGATTCACCAGCTAATGAGCTTCTCGCCCGATTCTGAGTACCGCCTGCTTTTCAATTCCTGGGTGTCACTCCAAAGGAGGAGCTTCACCTGCACTTGTGGCTCCTCTACCTATTGGTGCCTCAAAATCCTTCTAATGATACCTAGAATTAAAATAATCACCCTTTTTTAAATTGAGAATTGAAATAATCACCCTTTTTAAATTATCAAAAAATTCATTTTAATTATAAGAGAATTCATTTTAATCATCCTTTTNTATTGGTGCCTCAAAATCCTTCTAATGATACCTAGAATTAAAATAATCACCCTTTTTTAAATTGAGAATTGAAATAATCACCCTTTTTAAATTATCAAAAAATTCATTTTAATTATAAGAGAATTCATTTTAATCATCCTTTTGTCTACAAATAATTCATTTAAAATCATTTTTATCCTACCCAAGCCATATCTACAAATAATTCATTTTAAATCATTTTTATTCTACCCAAGTCATAGAGAATTAAAATAATCATCCTTTTTAAATTGAAAATTGAAATAATCACCTTTTAAATTATAAGCTTTTTAAATTATAAGAGAAAAGAAATTATAAGAAAAAAGAAAAAAAATTATAAAAAAGGAAAAAAAAATTATTTAAAAAAAATAAAAACCTGAAATTGAAAAGATAGATAATTTCCTTCCATATCTAAACTAAAGACAAAGAGGAAAAAAAAGAGACTTGAAGAACTAAAGACAAAGAGGAGAAAAAAAAAACTTCAAAATGACATAGAGAATTGAAATAATCACCCTTATTAAATTATAAAAAAAAGAAAAAAAAAAAACTGAAATTGAAAAGATAGATAATCACCTTTCCTTACCAAAAGAGGAAGAAGAGAGAAAAGGGACGTGAAGATGACAGAAGTCCGTCAAGTTGAAAAATTGATATTAGAATGATATCTACCTACAAGATCAAGATCAAGATATAACATGAAATTTCTAGCGAAGATTCTTAATATAATTTCAAAACACTGTATTTTGTAGATTCGACTTAGAATTTGAGATAAAGTTAGATTTTATCCCAGACAGTTGGAGCTGGAGATCCCTCAAATCATCCAATTTATAAGGGGATAGCTTTCAATAWGCTCATTACAGGAAGATATTTAATCGCTGCATTCGGATGAGCTTTTGTATCTGACAGAAATTCTTATTACAGGAAGATATTTAATCGCTGCATTCGGATGAGCTTTTGTATCTGACAGAAATTCTTATCAGACGATCAAAAATCACATCAATGACTATATTCATTGAATGAATAAGTTGGTTCAGCAATTAGTAATTWTTTTCTCTTTAAATGGAGTAGGTAGGTTAATTGGGGAGCAATTTTCTCTCCKAGTTTTGTTTTTCAGATAAAAAATGAGTTTGAAAGCGGTCAAATTTTTAGAAGTAGTTTGAGTTTCTTATGGATTAAAGTTCYATGTATTTCAAAACTTTATCCCAAGGGTTTTGCTCCATTTTAAACCAACCAATGTTCAAAAAATCGATCGAATTTCTGGATTGACCATAAATTTAAAAACAAGCTGCCAAAAAACCTACCAGAAAAGTAACTCGGAAGAGAAAATTAATCCTGACTTAACCCACCCCTTTCTCAATTCCCCGGAACAAAACAGCTTCAGAGTATTACGGAATCGCAGTGAACAGATAATGTACTTAGAAAGCACCGACGATTATGCAAACTGAATCTTGAAAAAGCGAGAGGACGACATGATACATCAAAATGCCTGAAGGTTTGGATTCACTTATAAATTGAACCCTAGAAACAACTCAAAAAGGGAGGGAGAAAAGGCATGCACTTGTTGTTGAATCTACTTACAACGAACGATGAATTATTTTTCAAAGTTCAATTCCAGTGAAAACTTCCGACCCTGTTGTCATGGGACTTATCATCCTTAAACACCAACTGTTATGTCCAACTGGAAGCATGGCGCAGCCAACTTTCCTAACCTAGCCGCCGCCATGCCCGTCTGGAGAGAATTGAACTGTGCCGAGAAGCCATGCCATTATCAAGCAGTCCTGATCCAGCGCTCTGCCTAGTGGAAGGGTTCTGAGAGGTAATGCTAAAGGTGATCTTCTCTATAGTATTTTTGCAGGCCACGAGGAGAAAGGAGGATACGAGCTCACTGCTCTCTGTGAGCCCGCGTTCCCTGTTGTCGACTTCTGAAGCGCAGCCCCGGTGAGTTGTCTGCGCGTTGTGCTCAATGTATGAAGGTGCTTTGCAGTTAATCTTCTGGGTGCGTTTACAGAGGAAGTCCCCGAGCCGGGTGTCTTGTGCGATCCCAACCCAATGGAACCGCAGTGAGGACTCTGGACGCTACTGCAGCCTCCCTTGGAAGATATTTGAACGAACAACCAGAGAAGCGGTCCTCGGCGGGCACAGGAGTCGGATTCGACTTCAGGGAATGGCAATCTTAAGCGTCATAGTTGAGAAGGCCTATGAAACTCCGATGATCAACCTCCACTAGTCCTGGATTAAAGATCTGGCGAAACGCTAGTCAAAGAAAGCCTTGGTTTGCAGGTTCAATGGACTGGCCTTCCGCTGATGCCCTCATGGAATTGATCAAAGAAAGTTGGGTTTGTGATTTAGAGGTAAAAACTTTTGAAAGAGATTTTTGTCAGAGCTTTTCTAACAAAAAATATAGATAGATATTTATTAATCTGTTCACCAGATAGTAGGCTATATAAAAAAAAAAAAACAGTTAAAACTTGAATGACTTATAAATGAAGCTCTTGGTTTGCAGGTTCAACGGGCTGGCCTTCTGCTGATGCTTTCATGGAGTTGAGCAAATAAAATTGGGTATGTGTTCATGGAGTTGAGCAAATAAAATTGGGTATGTGATTTAGAGATAAAAAATTTTGAAAGAGAAATTTTTCAGAGCTTTTGTAACAAAGAAGATAGATATTTATTAATCTGTTCACCAGATAGTAGGCTGTATGAAACAAAACAAAAAAACAGTTAGAACTTGAATGACTTATAAATGGAGCCCTATAAAACAACAAATGAAAAAAAAAACATGCAATCACCAACGGCTACCTCAAATGACATAAAACAACGACGAAAAGAAGCAAATGATGAAAATAAGCTGCAAATAGTGAAGGCCAATGCTCGGTTACAATACAAAAATATCAAGGTAAGATGTATTAATGTTGACTGTTTAATTGACCTATTCTTTAACAGCCTTTTCTTGCCTGCATCTGTTTCTAGACCGGCTCTACTTAGTCTTCTTGGAATGCAGCTTCCCAGTGCTCCATACAGCTTTTGGACCATTCTCTAATGTGTGAGTATACAGTGCAACAAAGAATGCTCGGTTACAATACAAAAATATCAAGGTAAGATGTATTAATGTTGATTGTTTAATTGACCTATTCTTTAACAGCCAGCCTTTTCTTGCCTACATCTGTTTCTAGACCGGCTCTACTTAGTCTTCTTGGAATGCAGCTTCCCAGTGCTCCATACAGCTTTTGGACCATTCTCTAATGTGTGAGTATACAGTCCAACAAAGAAGGAAATATTGTTCTATTTCAACTTCATTATTCATACATATCCTACACAATCTCTCCTCTCATGGTTCCTTGGATTGATCCCATCTCCCCCTTTCACACTGTGTATCCTGTGGGCACTAGTTCTTAGCTAAGCCATCGCATTAGTTTCAGGCTATGATGTGTTTAGTTTCAAATAGTCTTGAATTTTGATTCCTCCTGGTTGATGAAGTTTCTATGTAATATTGTTGTTTCCTATTGGATGTTGTTTCCTATTGGAGCATTTCTTCCATTTTCCCTTGTTGTAGCATTTGCATATGGTTTTTGGGTGCTCTTTTATCTATCATGCAATTGTCTGAACTTCTATGCCCCAATCCTTGAACCAAATTCTACACTATACATCCCATAATTTCTTCTGTCTTCTCAACTCCCCTAGGGCGATTTTGGCCAAAAACCTCTTGATGTTCATGGCTTGCATTTTATACCTATATAAAATCAATGTTCTAAGAGCCTCCAACTCTATTGCTTACAATCTTGATTTTGAAAGGATTATCTTGTACCGAGTGTTGCTTTCACTCTTACAATTTTTTACCCTATATAAAATCAATGTTATAAGAGCCTCCAACTTTATTGCTTACAATCTTGATTCTAAAAGGATTATCTCATACTAGGTGTTGTTTTCACTCTTAGACAATTAGTTATTATGTGTTTTTTTTACCTATTCTAGTTGATTCCACCTACTTTTAGGTGTATTTGGGCCCCAAATTTCGTAATCACACAAGTTACAAGTGTAATGAGGGTTTGGAAGAGGTTATGCCACATTCACCAATCCCATATCTTCACTAACATACATCTATTTCGGAGTAGAAAAATAACTTCCCACACACATAGAATCTTTGCCTTGTGCATGTATCCTGTTATTGCAAGATTTGTAGTTGTGCAAAGCCCAACACAAGATCACCAAATCTTGCATAGCTACAAGAAATCCTACAACTGTCACCTTAGTAAGAAATCCCCTCGTTTTAGTGATGGAGGAGGTCCATCCCAAGGGAGGCTTCCCTGGTGACCTCAAGGGATCAAAGTAGCAAGTTTGTTAGTCAAGCCTACCACCCCATCTCTTGATCACCTAATGATAAGTCTAGGTCTATGAAATGGATGAGCATAAAATGTGTTAGAGTACTTTCCTGGAACAAGAACACTTTATAGCATTTATATGATCAATTCCAAGTACAAACATGCAATTAAAACCTCGTAAGACACTAGACAATGATAATTTGCTATAGCTGGTACAAATTTGCAGCAGTGCAACAATTTACAACAGAAAATATAAGTTTGTAACAACAACAAATAAAAGAGATCAGAAATGCATCAATTGACAAGGAAAACTTAGCACATATCCAATAGATTAATCTTCAGTTATTCAAAGCAACTTCTGAGCATGTTATACCATCATTAGATCAATGTATGCAACAAATTTAAGTGTTATCAGGTGGTTGTAGCAAACTTTTCCATCAGCAACAAGTTTACCACTCAATTAACACAAGTTAGTGTTAGTAAAGTTAGTAGATAACTTGAGAGATTAAGAATAAAGAGTTTTTTTTATCACTTTCACCACAAGAGAGAGATTAAATGATTAGTGCTATGGAGTCTTTATAACAACAATGATATCACTTAGAGATGAAACTAGCAAAGATCTAAGAGGTAGGGTTTAAACTCTAAGGTGCTAGCACATTAAGGCCTTAGGGTTTAAACCTTGAGGAGAATGGTTTTCCTAGAGTGAAATAACTTTTGGGCTCTAGCAACCTTTCCTCCCTTCTTAAGTACTTCAACTAGGCCACAATCAAGAGTCTAGAATCAAACTCCTAAAGTGCTAGCACTTTAGGGCTTTAGGAATCTAACCCTAGGTAGGATTTCCTTCACAAATTTATGGATGAAATTAACCTTGTGAGAGGAGGAAGCACTTATGCTCCTTTCTTAGGGTTTTACCAAGCAAGATCTTCAATATGAACAAATAAAATTTACCATAAACATTCAATAACACGAATTTAAATTGCAGAAATTTACTTACTTCACCAAGATATGACAAGAATAAACCCTAATTGCAGCAACATCATCCAAAAATCAGCAAAAGAGCATCCAAAGTTGACCTCCAAGAGATATCGCACTAGAGAAAAGAAGCAATAACCCCAATATAGCGAAAATTTCAGACTTGTCTCTCACATGTGTGAGAAAGTTTTGATGATAAAATGAAATGTCAAGGAGGTTTGTTTATATGGAACCTCCTTGACCTATTTGTCCACTTACAATTATCAACATTAAAACATAAGAAGGCCGACGCCTTCAATTTTCCCTTTTAATTTACAAAAATGAAATTTACAAAAAACAAAACCCTAAAGAAGGTGACGCTAAGCTCATAGGAGTGACGTCTAGGATGAAAAGGTGGAACGTTGGGCCTCCAAAGGCCACATGTCACTCTCCCATGTGCCAAAGTCCATGCTAGTGCCTCTCCCATCAAATCATCATGTGAACCATCAAACCCTAGCCTCTAGGTGATGTCAAGGGCTAGGAGGATGATGTCTAGGCCTCCAAAGGCCAATGTTCAACTGGAGAAGGGTGGAGCATCATCCTTTGGTGATGCGAAGGTGCCTGCAAAGGCAACATCATGTGTCCTCTAGGTGCAATGCCCATCATCCATGGTCCTCTTCATGTGGGGTCCAATTTCCATCCTCTGGACAAGGTCCTACAAAGACAAACAAGTACGCCCTCCAAGGGTCCACAAGTCACAAGTATCATACCAAGTAAGCCATATTTAATACAAGAACCACCCAAACATGTTCATCAAACCCCCCTTTTCAAACTAAACAAATGCTCAAAGAAATTATAAGTTTTTCCTAATTTAGGTATGGGAGGGGTGTCATGGTGCCCTATTGAGTAGGCGAATCCCCAAGTCAAGGAATTTTTTCCACGAAGACCCCATCTAAGTCACGTAATGAATATGAGATGGATTGGGGAAAGACTTCTAGGCATGGGGTCTTGACATAAAAGGGTTTGTATTGTCTCATTTATGGGTGTTTGTAGAGGGTGTGCCGCCCTTCGTCCGCAATGCAACATTTTTCCAAGCCCTTTTATTGTTGTTAATTCATTATGATTCGAAACATTGAGTACTATGTGCAATGGAAAATAAGGAGTATCGCAATGCCACTTGAAGCTAGAAACACATAGAGTGCCATATGCAATGGAAAGTAAAAGACACTGCAAAATGTATTTCCTCAACAAGAGGGACACTTATTAGTTATATGTTAGAAGGTCCTTGATTTTTATGGAGTAGCACTTCATTGCTCTCAAGACCTTAGGGAGAGCATCTGGAAGGATAATGATTGGCTTTTAACTTTTTCTAGCTACAACACCTCTGGGCCTTTAGCCCCTTCTTCCCATGAAATGAGGTAGAAGCCCTTCTTGGGGTCAATGAGCCCAAAATCCCAAAAGATGAGGAAACAAAAGGGGAAGAAGTGTGGAAAGTGGTAAGTATGAGTAGGAATGGTACGATGACCCTTCAAGGAACCACCTAGTAGCAATCATTTCCCTGAGGGTGACCAACTTATTAGGAAACCACGTCACTCACCAAGGTGAAACTAGGAAAAAGGTATAATTTCCAAGAAAACGTTCCATAATCAAGAAAGGATTCTTTGCAACATGTTCAAATGCTTCAAATATTAGAATGACAATTACCACGAGACTTGACTTGTTACCTCATGGAGCAAGACCTGTTGTCTTCTTGGAACCAAGCTGGTGTAGTGGATGCTGCTCTGTGGTAGAGTAGAGGAGCCCTTTGGGTTGTGCTAGGCATCAGACTCTCGACACTCCATGTCTGCTATGTGTGGACCTCAACACATCATCTCCTTAGTTACCCCTAGTCTGGGGGGGTAACATATCCCATCTCAATTTTTTCTTGAAATCCAACCCCAAGTATTTGTAGTCTTGGGTTGCCTCTAGCAGTTCTCCACTAAAGTTTATTTGGTGTTGCATTTTTCTTTTCTTTGTGAACAAAAACCTTAGTTCCTTGGTTTTCCCCATGTTCACGCACATCCCAACCTCTATGCAAAAGGTCTCTAAGGCTCTAAGATGTGCATGCAGGCTACATATTGCTTTGGTCATGAGTGTCACGTTACATAAAGCAAGATCTTAATTATAATCCCTATTATATTCACACCCCTTACGCCTTTCATGTTTGTCCAGTCTTCTAGTTTGTCTATGTAGAGGCCAAAAAGTGTGGGGGAGAGAGGGAAGCCTTGCTCTACCCCAATATCACTATTGGAGCTTTTGGACAACCCCTTGTTTGATCTAATTTTGGCATTTACCTATTCATATAGTCGATGTATTGTTGCCCTTCAACTATCTGGAACTCCCATTTCTACCAACCTCTCCCACAATTTCTCTCACAAGACGATGTCAAAGGATTTCTTGAAATCATCAACAAAACAATACCATAAATATTTTCCTTTCTTGTCCCAAGTTGTCTCTATTGTATGTGTAAGTGTGATGCAGTGGTCTATGGTGGAGTGCTTAGGACAAAAACCCGCTTGATCATTATCTCTTTTTCCCTTATCCTCAGTCCACTTACTAACTTTTCTTTCCATAATCCCACCTATCAATTTGGTGAGCACTACATTGACCAGGATAGCCCTGTAATTCCTTGGGTCGTTTTTGTCTCCCCCTTTAAATATGCCCAAAATCATGCTCGTTGCCTAACAATACATAAAGCCTTTAACCATTTTGTTGAGGAGGGTTGCAATGTGGCAATTGAGGGAGTCCCTCCCCCACTTCAGGAACTCTGCTTGCAAACCATCTGATGTCCCTTGCTTTCCCTACTGTGATCTTTTGTATTCTTGCATGTACATCGTCCTTGATGAAATCATCCTTGACTATGTTGATTTTAGGTGGTTGTTGTCTCATTGTCGGGGTTTCATAAAGGTTTCTCATATGGGACAATGATTTCTTAAGTGTAATGTCATTATCTGGACCCTACTTTCAACGCTATAATTGTTTCCAAAATGTTTTTGGGTTTTCCTTGCCTCATCATTTCTTGTTGCCTCATTCTTACAAAAATGCCAATTCGTTGTTATAACGTCATCCTAGCTCTTATCTCTCTTTTATTTATGCCCTTTCCTTTTTACAATTTTGATTGAACCAGAGGTTCACCGGGAAGTTGTTAGATGCTACCCTCCCTCTCCCTAGTTTCTTGGGTTTGTACTTTCCTAATGCTATTTAGATTGCCTCCATCCTCTCTTTGCATTGGCCATTCATGTCTTTGTCTTTGTTGATGAACTCCCGCTGGGAGGTGATTCCTTCAATTGTTGCATTGAAATTTTTTGGTTTTCTCTAGTAACTTCCACCCCATTTTATTTTTCTTTTGTTTTGTTCTATCAACCCTTGTGTCCCCCTCTTTTCCATCCCATTTCTAAAAAGAACAGATCATCATTCAATGACATCACCTCATGGAAATTGTTGATCATGAGGGCTATTACCATATCTATTCCACTTTTTGAGATCATTATGTAATCAACCACGCCTTTTCCATTGTGTGTGACACGTGGCCTCACCCGATCCTTTTCACTTCTCGAGTCTGTTACATATAACAATGTTGTGAGCATTGCATAAATGTAATATCTCCTCCCCAAAGTGTGTAAATTCTTTTCTACCATCTATTGAATCCTCTTTCATCATCCCTCCTCTTTGGCCAAACACAAGGGGTTTGCACATTCTACAAAGTTTTCCATCTAAAGGTTCCTTGTTTTATCGTTAAAGTCTCCAACCAAAACTATCTCCCCCTTCTCCTTATATTTCGTTGTCTCATGTTAGGTGGTGGTATGGCTCTTTGTTGTCTAACCCCTGCTTCTTGTAGAAATTTGATGATTGGGGGAGAAATAACATGTTGCCAAGAAGGTGGGGGTGCTCCCCTCTTGTGGTTCGAGCAACATATATTGGTTATTTTGTCCACTTTCTTCATGGTTATGTTGTCTTGAATCTCTTCTTTTATAAAGCAAGCCATCGCCTCCCTCACCCCCCCGAACCTTTATGGTTATTTACTACCTTATTTTGGACAATCCAAACTTTGTATCCCCAAATCTATTGAATCTTGCAACTTACATGTTCATGGGTATCAACTAGGACAAGAATGTCCCACCCTTCTACTAGAGGCCCTAGACCGCGACCTTTCCTCCATGGATATCTCCCACAGTGCCATATAATTATTTTTAGTTAGCCTTGGGTCACGTGATCCACGTCTCCCATTACTAGTTCATGCTTTTGAACTCTTTGATCTTGGCCTTGCCATTCTAGAGAACAACCCACTTACCCTAATTTCTTTCTTCCTTACTAAGGCCCATTCCTTCCTTCTTTCATCCTATTGGATAGGTGTAAGGTCTTCATCAATGAAACAATTAATCCCTTCAACTGCTTCCTTTCTCTTACGATATAAGCTCTATCCCTATTCCAAAGGGTGACCTTCAATGGTTTGTCTGTGCTTTCTTGTCCTTGACCTTTGCCTACTCTTTCTACACACTGTATAGGGCTTGTACATCCTAAAATCTAGTATGAATATAGGGTTCTAGTCAACAAGCTATCGCCACTAAAGCCGACAAATAGCCCAGCGTAATCGACTAGATGGATCTCTAGATTTTAGACATGTAGCACTCAATTAAGTTAGTTGACTATTAGTGGATCATCTAGTTAAAGTAAAGGTCTGGATTAGCATATAGATTAGTGAAGGGAATCCTATATTCCACCTATTACAAGTTTGTTAGTTAAATGTTTGTGTTTAATTACCAACACTACCCATGTTGGAGACCAATAGATTGAATCTTATATGATTTTCTAAAACTCGATCTGCTGCCATATGTAAAGCAAATATATATATGGCGAGAATAAATAATAGAATGTATGTGTTTTTTTGATCTTATGTATGGTGTTCTCAATCGTCTTGGGTTTTACCTATGAAGTTAACTTGTGACCTATGTGCTCATACCAATTAGTTTCAGAGCTTTAGTCAATCCATGACCAAGTTAGTGTGAGATCAACATAGTCAAGGATGATTTCATCACACTAAGAAATAAATTTTAGTGTGTGTTCAAAAGTGATAAGGGGAAGACCAACAAAATGGCTCCTTAAAAATACAAGAAACCAACTGAACGTTAGCCTAAAGTTGTTTCTACAACACAAGCAATGCCCACAATCATGCAGAGGATGTAGAATCAAAATACGTCACTACAAGGAATAACGAGTACACCAAAAGCCTTATAAACTATGTGTAAATAGGTAATGCAAACAAGAATGTAGGCAAAAACACCCAACCTCACCCCTAGAGTTCAACTAGATACCCACATTACTTTACCCAAATTCAAAGGAGCACTTGATGGAAAAACATTAGACTCTCAAATCAACAATATGGAAACATATTTTAACTCATGTACCAAGTGGACATAGAAGCAAAAGATGGACTGTGCTAGAATGCACTCTAAGGTAATTCTACAAGAATGGTGGAAAAATCACCAGGCTCAATTCCAAGAACAAAAAATATGCATCGAGTTGAACTTTGAGGCTTCAAGCAACCAATCCACTCAAGAATTAGGATGATCTTTGCAGTGCTTTGAAAGAACGTCTCTACCCACCAAACTATCACTAAACATTTTAGCTAGTGTTGGAGTTACTTCACACACACCTAGGATTACTTTTTCCTAAGGTTTTTCCTTGTTTATTAGTCGTAATTAGTCATTATCCAGTCTCCTATATTTTAGGGGAGAATATTCCTCCTGGAGAATATTCTCTTTCACTTGACACTTCAGTTTGACTAGTCAAGTTGAGTTTAGACGCTGCATTGGTTTTCTCACCATGCAACATTGAGATCATCACCATGATAATTCGACCTTGCCTTGGTATCATCACCAGAGCGGCACATTAGCCTTGATTCCCTTAGTTAACTCCTCACTACTCTCTATTCAGTTAGTTAACTGAAAACTAGTTGACTAGTTAACTCAACTACGTGGCAGTTCACTCTCGTAATTGCCTGAGAGACTAGACTAGGTGGAAGTTCACTCCCGTAACTATTGGTGTGTGTCCAGATCACTCTAGACCACCACTATGGCGCATTGGTTCTCCTCTAGTGCACACTTATTAAGCTATACAGAGTATATCATGTGTAAATTATTCATTATTCACCACGGTTAATGAGAATTCTTTCATTCTTTCTCTCCTTCTTTTTCTTTCTCCAATTCTCTCTACAAATGTGTGTATTATTGTTTAGCTAGATCTATTCTGTGCAGGTTCAACACATTTACATGGTATCGGAGCCGACAGACTGCTAAGCAAAAACTACACCAAAATTTTTTGCACGTACAAAAGATTGAAGACAGCGGAAAGATGGATTTCCAAAAAGAATTCATTCTTACACCTTACAACTATTTTGCATGGAAGAAGAAAATAAACATACATCTCCGAACTAGAGGGTTGTACAGGTTAACCTTGAATACAGATACATAACCGACATCAGCCATAGAAAAATCCAAGTACTTAAATCGCATGGATGAGACACTCAGAACAATTTGCAATCTTATTTTTCTCGATCTCCTTTTTCACATATCTTCCTGTAAGACTCCCAATGAAGCCTGGACAACCTTGGAAGGGCTCTTTGGAAAGCAGGATGAGATGAGGGGACACATGTTGGAGGTGGAGCTACTCACATTGGATCCAAAAAGCTTCGAAAATATCCAAGATTTCTTTACAAAATTCAAGGATTTATTGTCGCAACTCAAAGCTTGCGGGGTTGACAAATTGAAGGAGGAGAAACAAATGGTTCTCACCATTCTCTCCAAGCTTGGTCCTGAATTCTTTGTATTCGTATCCACATTCCATACTGTCAGATTCACCTCTGGAGCCACCTAGAAGATGCCTTCTCTTGAGGACTTTATCGAATCCCTGACACAAAAGCAAACCAAGCTCATCAACATGGGCATAATCAAAGGCCCAAGGGCGCATGCACTCACTGTGCATGATGGCAGCCACAAATATCATAAATCTAAAGATAAAGATAAACGGAAAGCTCATGCACATCCGAAGAAGGAAGGATACACAAAACCCTTCACTAATGCCTCCGGATCCAAAGGAGAAAAGGGAAGAAAAGGAGAGAAATGCACGTATTGTCACAAAGGATTCCATTTAGAATCCGCATGCATGCAAAAACAAATAGATCCGATGTCTCAAATACTTCAACAAAACAATCTTGGAGATCACATCCCCGAGGGTGCCAAGAAGAAGAAGCCAGAAGATCTGAATTCGAAGAAAGACAATTCTGGCCATGCCTTGATTGCCATCAACTCCTCTCCTGATGCTTGGATCGTTGATTTAGGAGCATCACATCACATGGATGCCTCAAAAGGAGTATATTCTTCTTTGAATGCATGCAAAGGTCCTCCTATTCTGATGGGGGACAACTCTTCTGTCAAAGTCACCAACAAAGGAAGGATTGAACTCACCAACGAAAGCTTCTAGAATGTGTTGCAAGTTCCCAAACTTTCTGTCAACCTTCTCTCAGTGTATCAGATGACGAATTCCGGCACCGGAAAGAAAGTCATATTCACACCAAATTCCGTGGACATCTACGACATGAAAACCAACTCTAGGGTTGCTACTGATGAGGTAAATCATCAGTTTAGATTGTATACTTTTTCTGAATTCATTGAACCTGCTTTTTCTTTACTGCTTACTCATGCTGATGAAAGTAGTAGGATATGGCACGAAAGGTTTGGATATTTGAATTTCAGATACATGCAACAACTTAGCAAGCAAAGATTGGTTGATGGTCTACCAAACATCCATTTCTCCAAGGGAGTGTGTGAGGGATGTGTTCTTAGAAAACACCCTCAAGAGAAATTCGACAAAGGAAAGTCTCAGAGAGCTTCTACACCTTTAGATCTGATCCACAGTGACCTTCTGGGTCCTTTTCCGCATTTATCCACCAGGAAAGCGAGGTTTGTTTTCATTTTTGTTGATGATATCTCACGTTTTACATGGATCTACTTTCTCAGGCAAAAATCCGAGGTCTTTCAACACCTCAAAGATTTCAAAGCCCTGGTTGAGACATAGTCCGGAAAGAAGATAAAAGTCCTCCGAACTGATAATGGGGGAGAGTATGTGAATCATGAGATCCATAATCTTTGCCAGGAGGCATGGATTCAATTGCAACACACAATTCCCTATACTCCGTAGCAAAACGAAGTTGCTGAGCGAAAAAACAGATCTCTAAAGGAGATGGCATCTTGCATGCTGCATGCAAAGTAACTACCACAGAGACTATGGGCCGAAGCACTTAATTGTGCAACAAACATCCAAAACACATCTCCCCATAGATCTGTCAAGGATAAGACCCCCTATGAGGCTTGGAGTGGCCTCAAACTGGAAGTGACCCACTTTTGCATTTTTGGTTCACATGCATGGGCCTAGATTCCCTCTAAAAAGAGGAAGGCACTTGATCCACAGAGAACTGAGTGCATTTTTGTTGGATACCCCGACAGTGTGAAGGGATATAGGCTTATTGATCTTTCCTCGAATCGGCTCATCATTGAGCGAAGTGTCCAATTCGAGGAAAGTGTCTCACATGCACCTCAACAACCGCATGCAGACACATTCATTCTTCCACCTGTCCGAGATGATGAACACAGTGTTGCCAGAAGCGGGAGCGTCGGAAGTGTCATTTTCCAAAAATCCTTGGAAGCGAAGCGTCC
>SNQJ01S0012659.1:86714-111826 GCA_010110895.2 Picea sitchensis
TCTGCTGAATTTTGAATGAGACCTAAAATTCTACTTTCTCCATATGAAGTCCAATGAGGTTGGAACCACTCTCAAACATCCTGAAACAATTAATGGTAATGTTAAAAATTTAAGTAAAAGGATGAAAATGAAAGATAAAGGACAAATAACCCTAGTTAGGACAAATAACCCTCACCTGCACACCCAAACACCTCATTCCCCCTTGGAAGCGCCCTCCGAAGCGTGCTCCAGAAATTTGGGAGCGCGCTTCGGAGGGGGACGCTTCAGAAATGGCAGGAATCGTGCTTAAGAGCCCTGAAGTGAGCTTCCAAAAATTGAGTCGCGCTTCAGAGGGCGCTTCCAGGACGCACCCGCCCGGATCGAGCTTCGGGGCTTCGAAGCGGGGGGGGAAGCTTCCGGTAACCCTGGATGAACATGCACATGCCGACTCTTCTTCAGAAAAGAGTTCTAATTTAGAGGACTCAGATGATTCAGATTCAGAATCAGTACAATCAGATGCAGAGTCAGAGCATGCATATGCAGTTGCAGAGCCAGAGCAGAGGCCCAAGTGGGCACAAACTACTCTTCAGGATGCAGAGGATCTCGTTGGTGATCCAGCCGATACTAGGAGGACTCGATCTGATTTCGAGGAGCCTCTTGTTGCACTCACTGCCACTGACCATTGCCTTCTAGGCATCTTTTCTTGGTCCAGTCTTCAGATCCACAGTCTTATGGCGAGGCTGTTGGAAATCCCTTTTGGGAATCCCCCGTGCAGGAGGAGTACAACTCCCTCCTTGAGAACCAGACTTGGGATCTGGTTACCCTTCCTTCTGGGAGGAAACTTGTCAGATGAAGATGGGTCTACAGGACCAAGAGCGCAGCGGATGGACAGATCAACAGATACAAATTCAGGCTTGTCGCCAAAGGCTTTCAACAGGTTCATGGTATTGACTATGATGAGACCTTCGCTCCAGTAGCGAAGATGGATTCCATACGATTGGCACTTGCCATTGCGACAACCAAGGGATGGAAAGTCCATCATATGGACGTGAAGAATACATTTCTTCATGGTGATCTCTCTGAGGAGATCTACATGGAGCAACCCCAGGAATTTATGCAGGACTCATCTTTGGTCTGTCGACTGAAGAAGTCACTTTATGGCCTCAAGCAAGCTCCGAGGGCATGGTATGCCAAGATGGATTCCTACCTGTTGTCACATAAATTTGTACGTTGTAAATCAAACCCGAATGTCTACATGCTCAGAATGGCTGATTCACTTCTACTTTTAGTTCTGTATATCGATGATTTGTTGATCACCGGGTGCTCGACTTCAGCAATTGTTGCAGTCAAGAAGATTCTACATGACAAATTTTTGATGACGGGCATGGGTCCGCTACACTTCTTCCTTGGACTCGAGATCAGTCAGGATGCATCAGGCATCAAACTGTCTCAGGCCAAGTATGCACGAGATCTCCTTGAGAGATTTCACATGACAGACTGCAAGTCTGCTCCAACTCCTTTCCTATCAGGAGTCAAACTTGAGGATGGCAGGGAGACTCCACTAGTTGACAACACACTGTACAAACAACTAGTGGGGAGCTTGTTGTATCTCACACACTCCAGACCAGACCTCTCATATGTAGTTGACACAGTTTCCAGGTTCATGCAGGAGCTGCATGAGCTACATTGGAAAGCTGCAAAGCGTATCCTTCAATACGTTCAGGGCACCATCACCTTTGGGATTCATTATGTAGCAGACTCTACATTAGATCTCATCGGGTTTATTGATTCCGACTGGGCTGACGATATCACTGATCGCAAGTCCACATCTGGTTACTCACTCGGTCTTGGTTCCGTGTCTATCTGTTGGTCGAGCAAGAAGCAAGCTTCCATTGCTCTATCTTCAACCGAGGCAGAGTACAAAGGGGTAGTTAACATAACCATTCAGGCTATGTGGCTACAACATTTTCTCACTGAGTTGGGCATTTAGTTTCATTGGCCGATCGTCATCTAGTGTGACAACCAGAGCACTCTGAAGTTCTGCTGAGATCTAATTCAGAGGCAGCGGACGAAGCACATCGGGATCCACATGCACTACATCCGCGACTTAATACACGAGGGGATCATCGATTTACAGTTCTGTCCTTTAGCAGAACAGACGACAAACATCTTCACCAAGATCTTCACTGAGCAGAAGTTCCATTCTCTGCGAAGTCGTCTTGGAGTGAAGGACATAGTTGCCTAACAACTATAGTTCTTCTTTTTACATACATTGTACCTTGAGGGGGGGGTTTTCCCATGAGGTTTTCCCTCTTTCCTCACTTTATTTCATTGTATCTTTTGTATTTGGGTACCTAACATGGCCTCGTTGCTGGGACCCATTCTTTATTTTCACCATAGTGATGTTTAGGGGGGGTGTTGGAGTTACTTCACACACAACTAGGATTACTTTTTCCTAAGGTTTTTCCTTGTTTATTAGTCATAATTAGTCATTATCCAGTCTCCTATATTTCAAGGGAGAATATTCCACCTGGAGAATATTCTCTTTCAGTTGACACTTCAGTTTGACTAGTTGAGTTGAGTTTAGATGCTGCATTGGTTTTGTCACCATGCAACATTGGGATCATCACCATGCTAATTCGACCTTGCGTTGGTATCATCACTAGACTGGTGCATTAGCCTTGATTCCCTAAGTTAACTCCTCACTAATCTTTCTTCAGTTAGTTAACTGAATACTAGTTGACTAGTTAACTCAACTAGGTGGAAGTTCACTCTCGTAACTGCCTGAGAGACTAGACTAGGTGGCAATTCAATCCCGTAATTGCTGGTGTGTGTCCATATCACTCTAGACCACCACTATGGCACATTGGTTTTCCTCTAGTGCGCACTCATTAAGCTATACAGAGTATATCATGTGTACATTATTCATTATTCACCACGGTTAATGAGAATTCTTTCATTCTTTCTCTCCTTCTTCTTCTTTCTCCAATTCTCTCTGCAAATGTGTGTATTATTGTTTAGATAGATCTATTATGTGTAGGTTCAACACATTTATAGGTTGGAGTTTTGATAGTTCCATGAACAACCCATCCAAAAATTCATTGATTTTTCAACCAAACATCAAGTATAGCTTCAAACTATAAAAGATGAATAGGTACTTATTATTAAGTTCAATTCAAGTTTACTTCTCAAGATTCATCAAGAAATAGATATGTTCAAGAGAAATTCCCTATATATGGATTTCCATCAAGAATCAACGCTGGAACACACCGTGGGTTGGAAACCTCATTGGGATGGACCTACTCAAAGACATGTCAATTACTCCCAGCCAGATAACCAAGATCCTACCTAGTTCCCTAGTAACCAACAAAACTGTGGAAAGTTTTGTCGATTTCATAGAAGCACAACTCACTCTTCGAAGGAATTTACAAACTTACAACACAAATCTACATCCAAGACCCTCTTGACCAAGCAACAGACCGAGTCTCCCACTCATCAACCTAATCAAGACCCACAAAATGGAGTCTCCCCATCCAACCCAACTATCCGAGATACAAATTTAATCCCCTTGCTCTATGAAAATTCAACCACAAGACATAATATTTATTTACACACAACTGCCAAATCAAATATCGATTGGAACTCTTGATACTAGATAATGGAAGCCAAAAGAATCTCATCTTTACTACATTAATGGCCTCCTTAAATCTTTCGACCACCCTAAACCATATCAACTTTTTTAGGTGCAAACTTCAAGAATGCCCTTGCTAGTTACTCAGAGATGTGCAATCACAATCACTATTGGCCACTAGTTTGCTACTATCAAATGTGATGTAACCAAGTTAAACTTCATTGCCCTACTTCTTGGCCACCCCAACCAGTTTGACTACCAAGGCCTATATGATGGCAGAATAAACAAGTATAACCTACACAAAGATGGAGTATCATCCCACTTAATCTCATTTGGCATTTCTCCACCATCACTAGGTGTCCCTTTGCAAGGCCCTCACCCTATGTTTCACCCATCCCGTCAAAATGGACAACCATCAACAACCATCGACAACTTTGAAACCTCTTTTACATTCTTTTACAGATATATTTAAAGAACCATATGGACTCCCACCACAACACCTAATTCAACATTCCATTTATCTTATCATAGGCTCTTCTTTAGCCAACTCCACACCATACCACCTCTCCCCCACAAAGAGTGCATAAATTGAAAGACAAATTAACAAATTCCTAGATGCAGGTCACATTCAACGAATCTCATCACCACGTGGATCTCCAACTTTCATTATTCCAAAGAAGGAACGAGATGAGTGGCAGTTAGTAACACATTAGAAAGATATTAACAAAATAACAATCGATAATAGTAACCCCTTTCCGGAGAGATGATTTTTTCAATAAACTTCATGGAGTACTGTTATCGCACAAACTGTAGGTTGGGCAAAGCCCAACCCAATCCACAAGATGGTGATAATGGTGGGAGAATCTACCCACTGTCACCTTAGGTAAACCCTCCCCTCGCTTTAGTGAAGAATAAATCCAACACAAGGGGGGAAATCTTGGGTGACCCTATGGGGAAATGAAACAAAAAGTGAGATGGTGGAAGTGATGCCCCTATAGGTCAATATATTAAGTGGAAAATAGCTCGAAAAAGAGTCTCGGAAGTGGTCAATAATTGCCAAGGAAATTGAGTACCTGCAAAAGATGATTGTACCTACCCAAGACACAAGAAAAGACAAGTGTGCAAGCTTAAAGTTAAGTGGAAAAGCAAGTTAAATTTGTTGTCCCTATTTGAAACAGTCAACAGAGATATATATAAACAAGTAAATGATTGTTAAAGCTGCTAACAAGATGCTAAAAGTCAAGTAAATGACGCAAGAGATAAGCTAGCAATCACAAGAATAACTCAAGTATGAAAAGCATAAGACTTTAGCAATAAATTAAACAAGTATTGAAGAGATATTTTATCAGCCTTATGGCTGTAGCTAACTATTTATACAGCAGAAAGTTTCAACCCACAAAACAAGCAAGTAAACTACCCAAAAAGTGTGTTGAGACTAGTAGATTATTATGGCAGCTTGCTAGCAAATTTTGATGGTTGAAATGTGAGTTATAAATAAAAAAGAGAGTAATTTGCTGCAACCCTAATGGTTGTAGCGTTTGTTTAGTTATAGCTCCAAGAAGACCAAGCAAACCTAGACTCCCTAGAGGCTTTAGCAACCTCAAAGCATCAAGAATAGATTCCAACTTGAACAATATCAATATCTCACTAAATCACGTTTACAAATGCAAACAATTTATTTCTCCAATGCAAACTTCAGATTAGTGCCTTTAAAATTTGGGTGAATGGAGTCTTGAAAGCATGAGTTAGATCAAATGAAATGAAACTTGATGGAGGGTGTATGTACTTATACTCCTCCTAGGGTTTTAACCAACAATAATCATGAAACAAGCAAGATGAACTAATAATTGCAAATTTTCCTTACCAATTCCAAGAGAGATGCAACATCAAACCCTAGTTCACCAAACAATTACCATTCATAAGCAAGAGAAGAATTCACCAAGAGGTGTGCACCACCTTATCTCATCAATTCACCAAGAGATATCACCAAAAATCATTTGCACAAAAATGAGATACCAAATTGCTCAAGTAGGGCACAAATTTCAGCCCCTAGTCTTCTCACAATGGGAGAGATATGATAAAAATGAAATAGAAGTGATCTCTATTTATAAAAATCCTACTAAAAGTGTTTGTCCACTTAATTTTAGGGTAAACCACAAAGTAAGGGGTCAACAACCCTTACTTTGCCCCTTCACATTATAAAATTCAAATTTAACTTTAAAAATGCACATAAGAAACCCTAAAGTGACGTCATCCCTCTTCTAGGGTGACATTCTGGCACCTTTTGCAAGTCATTGGAGTGGAAAGTGGAAGTCGTTGGGCCTTCTAGGGAATCCCTCTCATGCACTAGGTCTTCCTCCTCCAAGCCAAGCCTTCTCCCATTAAAATGTTCCAAGTTTGTTCTTTGAACATGTTTGGGTGCACTTTGGGATACCAAGGATCATCATCTCAGACAGGAACACCTGATTTCTCAGTGATTTCTGGACTACATTGTGGGAGAAGATAGACACTAGCTAAAGAGGTATACGACATTCCATTCACAGACAGATGGACAGATGAATGTAGTCAACAAGAATTTGATCTATATACAACACTCTTATAACAAAGCAGTCCACACTTCTACTGGTAAGTCACCTTTTGAAACTTGCTTTTGATATTTTCCACCTTCACCCTTAGATGTTGTATATGGACAACAAGGAGTGAGGGAGGTCTTCACAGGAGATGCATTAAAAGAAGAAAAAAATGTTGAGAAGATCAGGAAGATCCATTTGCAAGTACACGAGATGCTGAAGAAGTCACAAGAAAAGTACAAGACTATACATGACCAACACAGAACAAAGAGAACATTTAGAGTGGGAGACAGAGTATGGTCACAATTGAATAAGAAAAGACTAGAGGGTCTTGGTAAGAAGATCAAGGCTTTGCGATATGGCCCTTTTGAGGTATTGGAAAAGGCATGAGATAACGTTTACAGACTCAGTCTACCCCCATACATGTGCATTTACTCGGTAGTGAATGTGGAGAATCTCACACTCTATGAGCCCTCCATGTTGGATCAGGAGGAGGAGGAGGAGGAGCAGGTCCCACCTTCCATAGAGGATTTAGCACCAAATGCTCAAGAAAAGTTGGCAAAAGACAAAGTTTTACAGAAGTGATCTAGAACTTCAAGATAGGGGCAACATGACCTTTGGTAGGTTGGGTTGAAAGGACAATTTCCAGGTGAAGCAAAGTGGTTCTTGTAGAGGAAAAATTTCCTCACCTCATTCAGTAAATATTTTGGGGACCAAACACCTCCCTAAATGGGGACGTATGATCCAGATTGGATCATTATATTATTTTCAACCTATCTGGATGCTTTATGGGTGAAAAAAAATGGAGGAATCAACTTGTAGAGCCATTTTAATGACTAGTCCAAATTTGAAAATTTGTGTCCAAAAAACCATCTAAAATATTTTGAATCCATTTTGAGGCATCAAACAACACTTTTTTATAGCAAGCCTCACTATCGAGCCATCATTTATATTCTACACATCGAAACCTTTCCAACGGTGCAACAATTGCCTCAATCAGAGTTTGTATGTGGAAGTTATTATTGGCGCATAGTGGGCAGACTCGGGGTTAATCATCTATATACCAACAAAACCCTTAGACACCGGACCTTTCGGCATCACCTGCAGAGCAAGTGAAGTCTCACTTGAGGCATCTAGAGGGGCTATAGGTACCAAGGTTCTGCAGTGATGAGGGGAAGTGAGACATTCTTCGTGTTCTTGCTACCATTCACTCGGGTGCACAGTTCCCATTACTTAACATTAAACCTAGTCTATGCGCGACATTCTTCCACTCACCATTCTATGAGAATGTAAACCTAGACTAAGCAAACCTAGACTGTCGCGCATTACCATTCATGCTTAAGTATGATGATGATAATGCTTAAGTATGATACAGTTGAGCACACTCTACTGATAGAGTCTTTAGACTGTCCACCGTTGTTGTCACAATTTGCTTCCTTGTTTCCCTTTCTTCAGGTGGAGTGCTTGGTGTCACGTGCACTTCTAGATCAACTATTTGTGCGCGGAAGCCCTGGATGGATTCACTTATCTTCGTGATTTGATCTTCCACTGGAACCTCCTTCTTTGTCTGTGCCTCTGGGAGTTCTTGATATACTTTCTCGAATTCCTGCTGCATTCTCTCTACCTTTTGCGTGGCCTCATAGCACTCATGTTTAGCCTTGTTGTACTCCGTCTCTAAGGGGATATTTTCTGACGTGACTTTCACTAACTCACTAGATTTCTTCTCTGCGTGCATATTCAGTTCTTGTGTTGCACTCATTTGTAGCTCCTGCCATACATCCATTAGCATTTGTGATAGCCCTAAGTCAATGTGACCTAGCGCCCTGACATGTTCTTCCATTTCTTTCATGGGGAACTCGACTGCCCCTGTCGCTAGCTTAATCAATCTTCATTCTCCTGTGACTGCTAAGGATTGGGAGATCTCTTTCTTCTTCCTTCTCATCAACCTTGTATATTTTCGGGTTTTGCGTTTCTAATGGCCCTGTCTCTGCTAGTGGAATCTTCCACTTATCATCTCAATCAACCATAATGTGGCCCATCTCCTCTTCCTTCAATCTATATTGTGTTGGAAGCCATTGTTGATCTGGGTCCTTCTTTGCTTGAACGTACATGTGGTGACACCCTGCCTTAAAATGCACCACTACCTTGTATGCCTCGACCACCTGTGGTGGTATGTTCGATGTCCTCTCTATGTTGTCCCTGATAGTTTCCTTATAAATATAGAATGTGATATTACTATCCATCTAGCGTGCCTTATGTGTAGTATACCAAAGGTTCTAGTAGCGTGCGGATAAACAAGGCTTCTACTGGACTCCTAAAAATTGATTGTCATCTGGCTCCCTTCAACTCGATAGCGTTATTAGGATCAATAACCAAGAGTAGTGGAATTATGTTTCCTTATCCTGCGCTTCCTCCCAGTCAATCAAAAATTGATTCAACAAAAACGTTGCTCAATTCATATGGACATCCTTGACACATCGTTTTGCTACCGCTATGGCCACAACTGGCACATGGTCTTTTTTGCATTTTATCAAGAATTTACAGGCTAAGGCTTGCGTCGCAAACCTTACCCTCGGGTCGCATATACTAGCGACATCCATATCGCGCTGTCCATTGAATGTATGTAATTTTTCTTTCATGCTCTCAGCGAGAGCTTTCTCATTCTTCTTATCAAAAAACAATGATGCAGGGTTCTGACCCTATGACAGAAGACCTATAATGCACACTATTAAATCAATATCAATGGACACTAGCCTGTTAAGCCACATGTATCCCCCGTGTACACAACTTAGCAACATTTTTACACACGCGTTGATCCCTTGGCTTTGTCCAAAATGTGCTATATCAAACATGTTTAGAAGACCTTCTTTTTGCAACCCCCTAGCCCACGCATGTGGCTCAATAACTATCATATGAGTCTCGGAACTAATGGACTTCTTTAGGAACTTGTTGGGTACTAGCTTTGGAAACTTCTTTTCATCAGTGATATCATGGTGTGCATACTTCAACGCCGATATCAATCCTAGTATATCCCCTTCCCTAATGACTCCCTTTGGGATCGATGGCTCCACTAGCGAGTACTTTACATCCTTCTGTAAGTTGACCTATTTCGCTGATGGATTTCTTGGCGGGATATAATCCTTGGGGAATCTTTCTGTTGAGGATGAAGCCTCATGTGTTTCCTCAACTACCAGCATCTTTGCGGGATGACCGCGCGGTTTCTTCAGTATTGACATTGATGCTCTTGTTGCCTTAGGTGCCATCTTCTTCTACGACTGGTGCTCTATAACTCTGTTATGAAATTCGACTCTGTATCTTCGACTCTGTATGCAAACTCTAATTGACAATAAACTTCCCTCATTGGCCTTTCGTGTGCTTTTATACAATATTGTCAGTTGTAGCTTCCCTTTGCGCCTAAACTTCCCGTCTAATCCACTAGTGGTTGGAATTCATTACCTGTTTTAATGCTCCATTACTTCGTATCTTCGGTGAATTCTCTGTTCGATTCTACAATCTGTCGTGATCTTCTGCATTTAATGTTACGTGACGCCACTACTTCGCCATCGCAGTAACTCTTTATTGCACATCCCGTCATGGACTGTCTTAAATACTCTTAGCTGTCATCTTCGCAATCTCTTTCTTTTGCGCAATCTTGCTTCCTTCGTCGGTGCATCCTTCTACTTAGTTTTTCTCTCATCTGCGACAATTTCTTGCTTTTCCTCTTTACCTGCTAACCTAAACTTCTCTGACTCCTCAACTTTCGACCTCTTCGCTTAACCCTTTTCTTGCATTTTCCTGTTTTACTTGCTTTTTCTTTATTTTCCTGTATTACACTATGATACAAGTTAATGTGCGCAATTCCTCTAATGCGTGGAAGGACAACCGTCCCTGTACAGTTTTAGCTGACTCCCATTCACTAGTCCTTCCACGACTTGTCCATCCAATTGTTCTAATTGAACAACACCTGCGTCAATCACATATCTGATCACATATGGCCCTAGCCAGTGCGTCCTGAACTTTCTTGGGTGCTATAAGAACTTGCTATCATAGAGTAGTACTAGATCACCTGTCTAGAACTTTTTCTGTTTGATGTGTCTATCATGCCATGCCTTTTCTTGTGCCTTCTGTATTTATTGATGGAACCCTGCAATAAATCGATCTTCCTTTAACATTAGTAACTTGGATAGTCTTTCTTCTACTACATCGGAATCCATAAGGTTTTTTGTCGCAACAATGCGTAGACACGGTACACGGAACTCCATGGGCACGACTACTTCCTATCCATTCGCTAATCTAAAAGGTGTTTGTCCTGTCAACTTCTTGTATGTAGTTATATAATCCCATAATATTGCAGGGATTCTTAAGTCCCAATCATCCCATCCTACATTGCAAACCTTGGTCAATGCATTCTCCAGTATCTTATTGAAGGCCTCCACAATGTCATTTGCTTGCGGTTGATATGGAGTGCTCTTTCGATGTTGTATATGGAACTCTTCTGTCAATGCTGCAATTGTCTTGTTTAAAAAGTGAGTCCCCTAGTTTCTCATCAGTACTTTAGGACACCCAAACCTTGTAACTATGTTCTCAAACAAGAACCATGTAGTTGTCTCTGCGATGCAATCTGTAACTGGTTTTGTCTCTACCCATGTTGTCAAGTAATTTGTCATGGTAATTATGTACCTTACTCCTATTCTCCGTGCTGGTGGATTAATCGGTCTGAAAAAATCCACTTCCCATTTGTCAAACTCCTGTAAGGTAACTTGCAGGTTCAAAGGCATCTCATCCCTTCACAATGGTCTTCGTACTCTCTGGAAAATGTCGCATCTTTGATAATACTCCTTAGCATCCTTATGGAGTGTAGGCCACCATAGCCTCGCGCACAAGATCTTTCATGTTGTCGCCTTTCCTACACAATGTCCTCCTGCAATTCCATCATGTGCCTCTACTAGGATCATTGGTCTTTCATGTTCTAGCACACATCATCACAGTATCTCGTCTATGCCTAACTTATATAAGTTTCTTGCGATCAACTAATAATCTGTTTCTTTAACCACTAGTTGCTTCTTTTTTGCTACTGTCATATCGGATGGAGCCATTCCTGTGCTCAAATATTGGACAATTTCTGCAAAATGATCGTCTACCATTTGAACTGAAAATAAATGTGCATTTGGTAAACTATCATCTAGGTTCCCCTCATTTTATCCTATCAATATCTGCGACAAATGATCTAGTCCTGCATTCAGTTTCCCTGGATTCAAAATAACTTCGAAATCATATTCCTAAAACAACAATAATCATATGTAGATTCTCCCCCCCAACATTGGCTTGTTCACTAGATATCTGAGTGCAGAGTGGTCTGTATACATCTTGAAATAGGACCCCAACAAATAGTGTCTGAACTTCGGCAAGGTGAAACCATTTCCATGCCTTCACTTTATGTCGTCATGTAATTCTTCTCAGCAGTTGATAACTTCTTTCTAGCAAAAGCAATTGGATGATCTAACTCTCCCTCTCCTGGCTGGGCTAACACTATGTCGATCACTATCGACGATGTATCCACATGAACGCTAACTCTTTCTGTTAATACAGGAATACTAGAATGGGTGTAGTGACTAACTTTTGTTTCAATACGTCCAGACCCTTCTGACAGTCTTCATTCCACTTAAACTTAGCTTCTTTCTTCAATAAATTCTCCATTGGAGTTGTAATCTATGCATAACCTTTAATACATTTCCTGTAATATCTGGTATGACCCAAAGTTGTTCTCAACTTTCTTGCTGGTTCAGGCGATGATAAATTAACAATTACTGCTATCTTGGAAGGATCAACTAACAAGCCTTGTTTGCATACCACATGACCTAACAATATCCCAAACAATGCGCAGAAAACACATTTCTTCAAATTTAATTAAATCTGATATTGTCTACATTTATTTCAATAGGCTAAAAACAATACAGTCATCTAAGTACACTTCAAGAAACTTATGAATAAACTCCTTAAAGGCTGTGACAACTACTCTAGAAAAAATAGTAGGTGCATTCTTTAACCTAAACGACATCACTGTGTACTGGTAGCTCCCCATTCTATTACAAATGTAGTCTTATGTTTGTCTTTTGGCACAATCTTTATCTGTTGGTATCCTGAAAATCCATCGGTGAACGAGTAAGCCTCCTACCCTCCTATGTTTTCTAACACTTCATCTGTAAAGAGGATCGTAAACGAGTCATGCAAACATACATCATTCAACTTCCTTAGGTCTACCCAAATTCTAATACCCCCAGTTTTCTTATCTTGAACCACCATTGGACTTATCCATTCGAACTCTGCGACGGGTTCAATAATACTAGCTTCTATCATTCTGTCAAGCTCTACTTTCATTTTTTCCTTATACTTTGGATTCAACTTGTAAAGCCTCTGTCTTACTGGCTTAGCATCTAGTTTTAAAGGGATATTCATATCACCCAATTCTTCAGCTATTCCCTTCATCTCTGAAAATATTGTCGAAAAGAGATCCTAATATTTGTGCAATAGGTCTGCAATCTTTTCCACAATCTCATTGTTCCAATAATCACCAATGTTTGCAAACTTTGGTTTAGCCTTCGTGCCAATGTTCACTTTGTGCACACTTAAGGGATTCACATATGCGTCGAATTCAAGTGCTGGACCTACTACGTCGCACTCCCCTTCAGCCTATGGTACCTATACATTTCTTGGGTCTTCTCCTTCTTGGTCTTCCTCGGTAACATTATAACATTCTAATAGTTCATGAATTGTTGCAGACTCTTTGTGCACACTACATGTAGGTAATATTTCTACTTGACCTTCTTCCATAAAAAAATTTCCTCTAGTGACTTGTAAAGTTGCATCTGCTAAAGGTGACTCGACTTCAAAATTAAATTTTACCTTAAAGTTTCGGGTGAACTCTTCCCTGTTCGTTGTCCCTTTGCGCACTTCTAGCTCTAAATATCAGTTTCTGAGAACTGTCTCCAATGTATGTATGAACCTGTGCGTCCATTCATGTTTTGGTACATGCCTCCTGTTATTGCCATTTCCCAGGGATAACTAAAGAGATGATGTCTCGAGGCCCTCAGGTTGCAGACATGGAGTACCAACAGACATATGGCTGACAACACCCACTTCTATAGACAGAGGCCCACTTCACCACAACACATCTCAAACTTATCACGATGGTATCTGCCACACCAGCTTGCTTTCGGAAGACATTGGATCTTGCTCCATGAGGTACAAGTCAGGTATTATGGTGAGTGTCATTTTAATATTTGAGGCATTTGAGTGTGTTGCATTTAAAGCTGTTTTTGATTATGTAACGTCTGCTTGGAAGTTATGCTCTTTGTCCTGTTTCACCTTGGTGGTTGACATTGTGCCCTAGTAAGTGGTCACCCTTAGGGATGGGTTTGCTATTGGGAGGTCTCCTTAACAAGACATCATGCCATCCCGATCATACTTGTTTGATCCAGATGGATATCGGTGGCCACCCACCTTTTCCAATTGGCTCAAAACAATTTTCTGGCAATTTTGGCAATTTATTATTTTTAGCAGTTTTCACTTCCGGGGCCATTTTGAGGGCCTAAATGAAGGTTTTTTGGGATCGTCCCAACTCAATGGTTTCTAAAGGCATGATTGAGGCCCCAAAATGAATCTCTTCGACGATACCTTTCCAATGGGCTATCATACGCCTAAAACGGAGATCGTATGCAAAAGTTACGACCTCGAGTAGTTAATGTACTAACTTACCCAAACGGGGCCCACATGACTTTTGGCGCTTCATCTCCTAGGGATAGGTTTTTGGATATCTAGGGTTGTTGGAATTCCTGTTTATTGTAAAAGGCCTTCAGAGCTTCATTGTAATCATCTTCTTGTGAATGAGCGCAACCGTCACATTTCTTCTCAAAGATAAGCCGCCACCATTCCAGCAAGCTTGTTTCCGCTGCATTTTGCAGTTTCAGCTTATTTCATTATTGAATAGAAAACCAATTTTACTGTATCTCTGTTATTTTGTGTTAAGAATCTGTATTCATTTTGTTCTTCTCATAAAATCCGAATCAGTGGTATTAGAGCGGTCTGCTCCTTGTCGTCTTAATGCATGTCCCCAACGAGGCCAGAGTACAAAGAGTTGAGTCTTGAGCTTGTTTCTCTTGAGGACAAAAGCTCTTGCACGCCCAAGCGACCTCTCATGGCAGGAGAAAATAAAGATGACAGAACATGAGATCCTTTCAAACTGTTGATTGAGGAAGCCCTCACGCAACAGAGGAACGAGATGATGGATAGTTTCGCGTAAATCCTTCGGCGGCTACCAACAGGCGACGCATCTTCTTCGAGCGGAGGCGCCACCCCCTTCAAGGTACAAATAAACTTCGATATTCCTATATTTTAAGGTCAGATAAACGCAGATGCTGTAGACAAGTGGTTGAATCTGCTAGAAGGGTATTTTTCTGTCCATAACTTCTCAAATAGAGAAAAGATTACGTTTGCGCTCCTCAAAGTCGTCCCCCATGTCAAAGATTGGTGGGAAACGTTCTGTGAGCAAAAGGAAACAGAGGAACCCTCATTATTTACAGTCACAGCTACCTGGGATTCCTTCAGGGATGCTATTAATGAACAATACTACCCTGTCAGAAGTTATGACGACTTATATACCAAATGGACCACACTGCGGCAAGAAAGAGACCAAGCAGTGTCAGATTTCACAAATATCTTCCATACGTTGCGCACCAAGTTGGGTATCAAAGATTCAGAGCGACATCTGGTGCTCAAGTATCGCGGTGCTCTGCATAGATACATCCAGACCGAAATGGAATTTCTAGACATCTCATCCTTGGGCGCGACCTACCGATATGCTGTCAAAATCGAGCAGAAGCTCAAACAAAAGACGCGACAATTTGGGCCTGGGAACCCCTAAAAAAAGAAGCCAGGAAAGGGCAGCCCCAACCCACAGAACAAAGGATAGAGCAAAGATGGACAGTATCGGGACAACCAGTCCAAACAACGAGCAAAGAAGAACACTGGAAAGACAAAGAAAGATATCGGGAAGTGGTGCAACTTCCATAAGAGCCATTGGCATAACACTGTTGATTGTCGCTCAAAGCAGTCGCTGGTGGCCGAAGTGAAAGTCTCTGAATCAGATGCGGATTCTGACTCTGAGCCAGAACCAGAAAGGAGAAGACAGATCATTGACGCGGAACCTAGTGCCACCGTTGCTACCACCAAGCTCCAGCCTGGTGAACCAGACGAGCCAGAAGAAGGAGAACGCCTCTTCTATTCGCAAATGTGGGTAAAAGGCACCCTGCTACACTTCATCATTGATAGCGGTAGCTAGAAGAACCTCATCTCTGAAGAGGTCGTCAAGCGGTTGGCCCTTCCCACAACGCCTCACCCACAACCCTACACCATTGGATGGCTCCGCCAAGGAAGCAATCTTCGCGTCAGCTAACAGTGTCGACTGTCATATGACATCAAGCCCTTCAAAGACGAGGTATTGTGTGATGTTTCTCCTCTTGAAGTTTGTGATGTTCTTTTGGGCCAACCTTATTTATGGAAACATCATGTTGTATATGATTGTAGGCCTCGTAGTGTTATTATTACTTTGAACAGGGAATTGTACAGGATACCTGAGGCAGTCCCACCTAGTGTTATTTCCTTGATCTCTGCTACGCAATGCAGGAAGGTCATCTCTCAGATGGGGAAGTTTGTCTTCTTCGTGATTCGTTCTTAGAATAAGCGAAAGATCACAACCACATCTAGGGTCTCTGCGGCCGACCTCTCCACACAACATAAGCAAGTAGATAAGGTCGTGGAAGAATACTCAGATATATTCTCCTCACCTACCGGGGTACCTCTGCACCGCCAGGTCAAGCACCCCATCGATCTGACCCCTGGTGCACCGCTGCCCAATGGGCCAGTCTATCGTCGCTCTCTGTAAGAGAATGAGGAGATCAAGCGACAAATCCAAGAACTACTCCATAAGGGGCACATCTGTCCCAACTCATCACCTTGCGGGAGCCCAATAGTGCTGGTAAAGAAGAAAGATGGAACTTGACGACTCTACATTGATTACTGGGCTCTGAATAAAATCACATTCAGAAACTGGTACCCGATTCCCCGAATTGACGACCTCCTTGATCAAGTCACCGGGGCTAAATACTTTAGTAAGATTGATCTGATGTCTGGCTACCACTAGGTCCTGATAGAACAAACAGATGTATGGAAGACTGCCTTCAAGTCAAAGGAAGGCCTTTTTGAATGGTTGGTCATGCCCTTTGGTTTGACAAATGCTCCGACCACTTTCATGAGGATGATGGACAATATCCTGCGACCATTAACTAATAATTTTGTAGTGGTGTATCTAGATGACATTCTCATTTACAGCAAGACTTGGGCCGAACACTTGCAGCATATTCAACAGGTTCTGCACACCCTGCGGCAGCACAAGCTATACGCCAACTTGGAAAAATGCTCCTTCGACATGGACAGGGTCCATTACCTGGGCTACATCATTGATCAGCATAGTGTACATGTGGATCCAACCAAGATCCAAGTCATCCGTGACTGGCCAGCCCTAACAACACTCAGTGAGCTTCATAGCTTCTTGGGCCTTGCCAATTTCTACTGCAGGTTTGTGTTGGGATTCTCCCATATTGCATGGGCCCTCAGCCAAATCACCAGGGATGGTGGTAAGGAAAAATTTGCGTGGGGTAGGTCCCAAAAAAAAGCGTTCGCGATTTGAAGCAGCGCTTGTGCTCATCCCTAGTACTTTCAATACCAGACCTGCAACATCCCTTTAAGATCGAGATAGATGCTTCAGACTATGCTGTGGGCGTCGTTCTCACTCAGCGCAGCCACCCCGTGGCCTATCATAGTGAGACACTATCCGATGTTGTCCGTAAGTACCCTACTTACGACAAATAAATGTACTCCATTGTGCAAGCCTACCGCTAGTGGAGACATTACATTCTTGGGAAGGAGACAGTCATCCACACTGATCATAAGCCACTACAGTTTATGCAGACACAAATAAAATTGCAGAATGACTGCCATCAAAAGTGGTCCACATACTTGCAGCAATTCCACCTCAACATCAAGTATAAAACATGAAGCACCAATCATGTTGTTGATTGCCTCAGCAGACCACCAGTCGCGACACTCACCACGGTGCTAGACTCTTGCGGCCACGAGACCTCTGGATGGCCCCAACTCTATGAGACAGACTCGAACTTCGCCACCACCTACCAAATGTTGGGTGCAAACATAATTGTCGATAATTTATATCTTCAGGATGGGTTGTTGTGTCGTCTGGGCCATATCTGTGTTCCATCAAGCGAGCAGGCGAAGATGATCTAGGAAGCCCACTACAGTCGAGTGGAAGGACATTTCGGCGTCGAAAAGACAATGGCGATGCTACATAAACATTTCTACTGGCCGAAACTCCGATAGGAGGTCAGCAAGTATATCAAGTCCTGCACTGCCTGCGCTATTTCCAAACCAACCACTAAGAAATAGGGCCTGTACACCCCTCTTCCTACTCCTGACAGGCCATGGGAATCCATCTCAATGGACTACATGTCGAGCCTCCCGTCCACCAAGCGAGGAAATGACTGTGTTTTTGTGGTTGTTGACCGCTTTTCTAAGATGGCAATTCTGGTTGCCTGCAAGAAGAGAATCACAACAGAGGCTCAAACAAAAGACGCGACAATTTGGGCTTGGGAACCCCTCACAACAAAAGCCAAGAAAGGGCGGCCCCAACCCACAGAACAAAGGATAGAGCAAAGATGGATAGTATCAGGACAACCAGTCCAAGCCTCAAGCAAAGGAGGACACTGGAAAGACAAAGAAGGATACCGGGAAGTGGTGTGACTTCCATAAGAGCCCTTGGCATAACACTGCTGATTGTCACTCAAAGTAGTTGCTGGTGGCCGAAGTGAAAGCCTCTGAATTAGATGCAGATTCTGACTCTGACCCAGATGCAGATTCTGACTCTGACCCAGAACCAGAAAGAGGAAGACGGATCATTGACGCGGAACCCAGTGCCACTGTTGCTACCACCAAGCTCCAGCCTGGTGATCCAAACGAGCCAGAAGAAGGAGAGCGCCTCTTCCATTCGCAAATGTGGGTAAAAGGCACCCCGCTGCACTTCATCGTTGATAGCGGTAGCCATAAGAACCTCATCTCTGCATAGGTCGTCGAGCTCTTCTTTGAATGGGTTTGGGTACATTTTGGACTCCCACAAACCATTGTCTCAGATAGGGACAGTCGATTTCTCAACGCATTCTGGTCGGGCCTCTGGTCACTGCTGGACACCAAGCTAACCAAATCCACAGCCTTCCACCCCCAGACAGATGGCCAAACTGAGGTCGTAAATCGAATGGTTGTGCATATCCTTCGCATGTATAATTCAAAGCACCCTCGCACATGGGATGAGAACCTTCCCTATGTCTAACATAGCTACAACCGAGCCCTGCATAGCTCAACCGACCGTAGCCCCTTTCAGGTGGGGTTGAGATTCCAACCATTGGGTCCCATAGATGTTGCACTCCCCCTTGCGGTCACCTGGACCGACTCATCTCTTGTTCCAACTGAAGCTGACAAAGCCACCCGGTTCATTGAGCGGATCTAGGACATCCGCCAATAGGTTCAGGATATCCTATAGAAGTCCAATGACAAGTACAAACAACGCCATGATCAACATCAGGTGCCCCATAAGTTTCAAGTGGGAGACAAAGTTTGGTTGCACTTGCAGAAAGAACGTCTTACAGGACCCCATCAGAAGCTTCACCCACTCCGTTATCGACCATACACCATCGCCAAGGCCGTGGGGGATAATTATTTTGAGATCAACATTCCTCCTTTCCTTGGTCTGCACCCAGTGTTCAACGTGGATCTCCTTCGCCCTTATTTCCTACCATTATTGGACACCTCAGACGTAGCAGAACAACTGACACCAACAGAGCTCAACCCTGACTGCATCCAACAGACATTCAGTGATTAGATTGTGGACACACAAATCAAGGAAACTCGACAACAAAGGATCCAGCTTTATTGAGTCGTCAAAGCAGGGCAACTCCTGCACCAAGGCAAGTGGCTCACCCGGGGCCAAATTTAGCAGAAATTTCTTCATCTGATGAGGGAACTCAACGCAATGGAGACTATTGTTTCCTAAGGAGGGAGGATTGATCTAGATGGATATTGGTGGCCAACCACCTTTTCCAACTGGCTCAATACAGTTTTTTGCCAATTTTGATAATTTACTATTTTTAGTAGTTTTCACTTCCGGGGCCATTTTGAGGGCCTAAATGAAGGTTTTTCGGGATTGTCCCAACTCACTGATAGTCAAAAGAATAATTGAGGTCCCAAAATGAATTTCCTCGACGATACCTTTCCAACGAGCTATCATACGCCTAAAACGGAGATCGTATGCAAAAGTTACGACCCCGGGAAGTTAATGTACTAACTTTACCCAAACGGGGCCCACATGACTTTTGGTGCTTCATCTCCTAGGGTTAGGTTTTTGGATGTCTAGGGTTGTTGGAGTTCTTGTTTATTGTAAAAGGCCTTCAGAGCCTCATTGTAATTATCTTCTTGCGAATGAGCGCAACCGTCACATCTCTTCTCAGAGATAAGCCACCACCATTCCAACAAGCTTGTTTCCGCTGCATTTTACAGTTTCAGCTTATTTCATTATGGAATAGAAAACCAATTTTACTGTATCTCTGTTATTTTTTGTTAAGAATCTGTTAATAATCTGTATTCATTTCGTTCTGCTCATAAAATCCGGATCATTTACACTTTTCACACTTCATTCCCTTGCCTCCTTATCTTATGGGATTTTTGGGTGTACTGGCCCAAGAAGGGTTTGTCCCTCATTTCATGGGAAGAAGTGGTTGAAGGCCCATAGAGAATGTAGTTGGCAAAAGATAAAAGCCAAATCATAACCTTCCATATGCTCGCCCAAAGATTTCTTGAGAACAATGAAATGTATCTCATAAAAATTCAAAGACCTGCAAAAACAAACACATATATTATAAATGTCCCACTTGTTGATGGATCTACACAAGTGTGTTGCAAGCTATAATTTACCTCGATGGCACTCTGTGTACCTCTCCCTTCAAGTGACACTGTGGTACTGCCCCGCAAGCTATATGTTACCCCATAGGGAGTACCCAGTGGTTTTGGACCTTAATTAATTAATGAAATTTTATGGGCTTGGAAAAAGGATGCATTGAAAACGAAGGTGCAACACACCCTCTACAAAGGCACCCATAAATGAGACACTACGATCCCTTGTATGTCATGAACCCCATGCCAAAAAGTCTTGCCCCCATCCACTTCATCTTCTCCACACGGCTTAGAGGGGGGTCCACCTGGGAAACACTCCTTGACTTGGGGAATGATTCACCCAATAGGTCACCTTGTCAACCATGCCATATCTAAACTTGACAAGTTGCATAGGGTCTTTGAGCACTTGTTTAATTTTATGAGGTGATGCACATGATGAGGTGGATTTTTTATTGATTCAATTTACTTATCATGATGCATTTGACTTGAGATCATTGGAGGGCGTATTCATTGTCTTTGCAGGACCTTCCTTGGTAGACGGTTTTGGAAGAACAAACCTAGCTTGGGCTTGCTTGGGGCATGAAGCCCACATGGTGGATACCATGGACCACACACCAGATGATGATGACAGCCTTTGGAAGCTTGAAAGACACCATGGAAGATCTCACCTAGCCCCTACAAGCCCAACGTTTTTCCTTTGGAGGTCAAAGTGCCACTTGGAAGGGCTTGATGTCACCTTAGGGCTAGGGTTTTGGTGGTGGTGGTGTTGACTTGATTGAGACTTGGCATTTGGATAGAGAGAAGCCTTGGCTTGATGGAGGAGACCCTAGAATATGAGATGGAGGACTTTGGAGGCCCAATGTTTCACCTCCAAGCTCAAACGACTTGCTAGAAGTGCCAAAACATCACCCTAGAGAGGGTTGATGTCATCTTTAGGGTTTCTTATGTGCAAATTTTAGGTTAAATTTGAATTTGATATTGTAAGGGGGAAAAATAAAGGGAAATGTCTCCCTTATTTTTTGGTTTACCCTAACATAAGTGGACAAATACTTTTTTGGAGTTTTGTATCAATAAGAATCATTTTATTTCATTTTAAAATATAACTCTTCCATTGTGAGAAGACTACTTGGTTGAAATTTGCCCTCTCTTGGGCAAATTCATTCTCTCTCTCTCTCTCTTGTGATAGGGTTTATCTCTTGTCTTATGAAATGAAGTGGTGCACTATCTCTTGGAGGTTCTTTTTGTTGCTGTGGTGATGAAGAATGTTTGGTAACTAGGGTTTGTCTTGGCATTTTTTGGAATTAATAAGGAAAATATGCACTTTGTTAGGTTTCTTTCTTTTTCCATGGTTCTTATTGGCTAAATCCTTAAAGGAATATAAGGCCATACACCCTCGACCAAGTTTTATCATTATTGTTTGTTGAAAAAGTTATTGCAAAGGTTGTTAGGAGGAGTAAAAGGGTTTACACCCTCCTAGACTTTACCTTGTTAGGGTTGTTATCTCAAGGGAGTAAAAGGGCTTACACCCCTTGAGATTTAGTAGTCCTAAATTAATACAAAAAGACTCCATAACCCATTTGGAAAGACACTAATCATTTATCGTATTGGAGAAATAAATTACTCACATTGGTAAACGTAATTTAGAGAGATATTGATCTTGTTCAAGTTGGAATATTTTCTTGATGCTTTAAGCTTGCTAAAGCCTTTAAGGCGTTTTAATTGGCCTAGTATACTTTGATCTATAACTAAATAAAAGCTACAACCATTAGGGCTGCAACAAATCAATCTATATCTTTAAATTTAACTTGCATTTCAACCGTGGAAATTTTCTAGTAAGCCATTATTATCTTCCTATTGCTAATTGGTGAACTTTTTGTTGAATTACTTGGTTCTTTTAGTGGTAGAAACTTGCTACAATAGCAAATATTTTCTACAACCACTTGGATGTTATAAACATACTTTGAAAACATCATACAACAATCCTCTAATACTACTAAAGTTTTTTCTAAAGTATTGGGAATTAATCTACATGTTTTGTGCTTCATCTCTCAATAAATCTTTGATGCTTTGAGTGGTTAAATCTGCAGTAATTAGTTTTTTTCCTATTAGAAAAATAGGATCGCAGAGCAATAAAATAAAACAAATGCGAAAATAAAACATAGAAGATACACAATACAATAGAGACATAGATATACATGGTTCACTCAGTGTGGGTTACGTCCACTTGAGAAATTGTGGATATATGATGGAGCAAACATAATTTTATAACATCAATGTTTATGAGATGATTTCTTTACAATAAATGCCTTGAAAGAGCTTCAATATGACCCAATATAATCACTCATTAATAACAAAATACTAGCATTTGTCAGAAGCAAATTAGGTAGTGTATAAATCAACTTTACAATTGCTTTAGGTGCTTATAATGCTGCAATAGATGGTTGTAGCTTACTTTTGTAACAACACCAAGTAGGTTAGTAGATTAATCAATTCTAAGGTTAGGAATAGTTAGTAGAGAGCTTAAGGTAAAAGTTTTGAGGGCGACTTTCATCAATCACTCAATTGTAAGGCTTAGATCAGTGCTTTTAGGGTAAATGGAGTCTCTTTTAGCAGCAACAATCTTGAAGGAACAAAATGATAATAAGAGAGCTAGAGACAAGAAGGTTAATGATTGAAGTGTTGGTAACCCAAGACTTCAATCACTAAACCTTAGGGGGAAAATGGCCACTAGGAAGTAGGTAACCCTATGCCCTAACGGTTTTCCTCCTTCCTAGCTCAAAGATGAAGTAGATGACGGCTAGATGAAGCAAAAGATGCTAGGGTGTTGCAATGGCAAGAACCTTAGCACAAAGCTTCAAGAAAATAGGGTTTCTAGCATAATCTAATAGGTGAAAGTTATTAAGGCAAAGACAATAACATGTGCTTTAGCCTCCTAGGGTTTTAAGCTAGCAATTTCATAATATTATAATAAATGCAAGATAAATACACCATAACCATTCAATGAAGAAGAATTGTAGAACATTTACTTACATTCACCAAGAATCATCTAGCAATAGGCCTAGTTGAACACTTCCACCAAGAAAAATGCTAGAACACACAAAAAATAGCCTCCTTCAAGAAGTGCACACTAAATTTCAGCCAAGAAACCCTAATTGGGATGCAAATTTCAAACCTCACTTAAGTGTGAGTGAAAGATGATGAAAAATAAGAGTGATTTTCCCCTTATTTATACAGTTACAATGACCTTTAATTTAAAAATTAGGTCAAGAAGGCCGACATGGCCAGTTTACATATAATATCCAGTTTTTACATAAAAATGACAATTTAAACCCTAAATCAAGCAGAATAGGTGACGTCATGCCCCTTTAGGGTGATGTTAGGCCTCTTTGGTGAAACGTTGGCCTCCAGGAGCAAAACGTTAGGCTTCCCAAGGCCTCTGGATCGAGCCACACGTGCCACTTGACATATAACTGCCTCCAAAGTGTCCATCAAACGCTAGTGACGTCAAGGGTCTCAAAGGTGACGTCATGGGCCTTTCAAGGCCAACATCATAGTAGGAGGGAAAGACCCCCCTGGGTCCAGGCCTGGCATGCTATCTCTGGTGGAACATCCTCCTCTCCCTCTGGTGCAAACCTCTGACCTGTCTCTGCCCCTGGCTGGGGTCTCAACATCCATTTGATGGGATTTTAGCCTTATGGAGGTCTGAACTAATCATCTCCCCATGTGTACTTGTCCGTCGGGTGTGGCCCTGCAACACCAACAAGTACGCCCTCCATGGATTCATAAGTCACAAAGATCATAACAATGTCGATCACATCTAATAATCAAGTTATCTAAACATGTGCATAAAACCCCCCTTTCCCAGACAAGTGCTCAAAGACGTTATGCTATTCTACAAGCCAGGTTTGGAGAGGGCGTCAGGAGGTCCTATTGGGCTAATTCTCATTGGACATGGGGATGTTTCCAGGTGAAGACACATCCAAGCGATGTAAGTGGATGAAGTGGTGAGGGATGTTTGAGCAATGGGTGCAGTGATGACAAGGGAATGTATGGCTTACTTGTGGGTGCCTCTGAAGAGGGTGAGTTGCACCTTGTCATGGATGCAAATGTTTCCAAGCCCATTCAATGGCTTTATCTTTTTATCTTATTACTTTTTCTTTCAAGAGACTAGTTAGGGGACACTGCCCTAGCGTGGTGACTGTTATCCCCGATTTCTAGGGATAACTAGGAGATCATGTCTCGAGGCCCACAGGTCCTAGACATGGAGTACCAAGAGCAGGATTGACCAAAGCATGGCCCTGGAGGGCCCATCCTTTTCTTCTTTCATCATATTCGTCTTGTTAGCAGTAGCAACATCCATCACCATCGGCTTGGTCTTGTATCGGAGAAGACTCTTGCTCCATGAGGTAATTGGTCCAGGTATCATGGTATGTGTCACTTTTGATCATTATAACCTTAGGATATATGCATTAAACTCCTTTTATTTCTGACGACTGCTTGGATCTTACATTAGCCCGCTTGACCATGCTTGGGGAGATTGAATGGGTGCCTTAGCAAGCCTGTACCCATAGGTTTTGGTTTGCCACTGGGGGATTTTTGAAGAGCCATCGTCTGCTCCCATCATACCACCATTTTTCCATCTTATCTACCGCTCATCTATCCCATTCCCCTTGTCCGGGCATTAGGATGACCTGTTTGTGGGGTTGCACCTTATCTCGTGGGAAGAAGGGGCTAAAGGCCTAGAAGGTAAAAGCAGCTGGTAAAAGATAAAAGCCTAGAAATAAAACCTCGAGATGCTTTGCCCAGGGATCCCCAAGAAGGCAATAAAAAGCCTCTCAGCAAGAAACAAGAGGGACCCAAAA